>JAJOZX010004664.1:0-280000 GCA_023014485.1 Bathynomus jamesi
AAGTAATTAAAAAAGGCGAGTCAAAAGTGTCACTATTGATTGTGGCCCGTAATCGTATGTTGTAATTACATTCCAAATAAATATTGCTGATAGATGTTTCACGCAACGTGTGGAAATTTGAGGAGGGAAATTGGGGAGGAATCAGCTTAAGCCTTAAAGTATGAAAAAGTATATTTTTTGATTAAGGGGTTTTCTGGGACCAATTCCCCTATATGCCATTATGCCCACAGATATATTTACTAATTCTGTTATGCATGAAGTTAAATTTTCCCCTTTTTTATGTTTAATGTTAGCTTAATATATTTGTTTTACAAACATAAAAATTGTACTTTTTTCACGTGTAATCTTGATGATAATAGGGCGAGGGTGATTTGAAACCATGACACTAAAACGGAATAGGTTTCTTTTTCATTCCACTACTTTTTGGTAGTTTTGTACTAGGGACATTACTACACACACACACACTGGAAATATATTAATGTCTTAGTTAAGGCATAATAAAACTGGCTGAAAATCGACAATTTGAGCACTTTTGTCACCCCTCTCAGCAGCGAAATAATTCTTATGCTGAAAGTAAGGGACATTGTGTAGGGGGTCAGGAGAGCCATCAAATTAAGGCATAGTGATTTATACGACTTTCATTTTATACGTCACAACAGCCCCCCCCCCCCTGACCAAAATTACGTTATATAACTACTATACAGAGGGTTGACAAAATAAATAGACACCTTTGGTTTTTCCAGTTTTTGATTTTTAATAAAAGTTAATAAATATATTTAGAATCATATTACTTTCCCCCTCAAATTTATCTAAAGGTGACACACGGTCTGGCATCCATTAATGAACTTTGCATTTGTTCTTGAAATCATCGTGGTGCCTATTACTCTTGTCAATTCCCCTAATTTAAGTCGAGGCCACTTTTGCAGACGCCTTAATTAATAAGGCATAATATATATATATATATTATATATATATATATATATATATATATATATATAATATATATATATATATATATATATATATAATAACCTCGTTGCTGTCCATGGTTGGTCTCTCTTCACACGAAGGTCAAGCTGGTGGCCCCGCCTGGCTTGGTGGAGGAGCGAGTTGCTTTCTTGCGCTCTCCACCGTACATAGCCAGGTACACCCGGCTCATCTGGTGCCGTCCTGAGCCAGGCATCTAGTCTTCTCTTGAAGACTTCAACTTTGACCCCTGTAACGTTTCTAAGGTCCTTTGGAAGCTGGTTGAAAAGTCTTGGCCCCCTGACAACCAAGTTATTTTCCTTCAGTGTTGAGGAGGTCCCTTGTCGGGCCTTTAATTTTGGAACACTACACATTTTGCCCTTCCTATTTTCCAGTGTTGTTTGAATGGTAATTGGGTTTAGTTTTAGGTTTGGTATCAGTTTTTTGAGAATTTTCCATATGTAGATTATGGTGTACCTCTCTCTTCTTCTTTCCAGGGAGTACAGATTTAGTTTACGTAGTCTTTCCCAGTAATTGAGTTCTTTGCAGCCATCAATCTTGGCTGTGAAATGTCTTTGCGTTTCTTCTAGTTTATTAGTTTCTTCCTTTTTATATGGGGATGTCAAAAGTGAATAGTATTCAAGTTTTGGTATAATCAGTGTTTTTAGCGGGGGGAATCATTACTGTCCTATCCCTTCTTTTGAACGTTCTTAGTACCTGTCCCGCGACTATTTTTGCTTTATTTATCGTTATTCTGATTTTGCCAGCAAGTCAGAAAATCCTGTGGGTGCTACTGGTTTAATAAATATAACAACCTCAATTATGATGATTAAATAAAAATTGCTAATTTTAATTCTTCTATTAATGGATATCGTATTGAAGTATCGGTATCGGCCAAAATTTTGGTATCGGTACATCACTAATATTTTGTTATTGAATCGTGAACCATAGTTCTTTCGTCTTTGATTTCCTGGTTTTCCATATATCCATGTTGGCAACTCTGCCTACCGCACTTCTCTCGATGTGGGCAATTAGGTTACGCAAGGCGTTTGTTAAGTCCAATTAACACGGGCAACTCGCTATGCCGAACTACATAGAGAGCTAGGCCTATTTTTTAGTTTTATTAGTTTTATTTTATTAGTGTTTAACTCAGAACTTGTAGGAATACTAAACACATCATCTTTGCCTAAAGCAATGCTGATAATTAGACAGCTCTGAGCTTTGGTCTTAGTTTGCTTAAATCAGCAAACGAAAAAGTACAGATGTATAATTTCCATATTTTCATTACTACTTCTCAAAATGTTCACGAATCAATTTGATGGGAAATTTTGATACGAAAAAAATACGTTCTTGTTTAGGTAAGCCAATGCCTACATATTTTCCCATTCCCAATAGGCTTTATCGCAAATCCCGAGGTAATTTGTAGTTATTTAATAGAGTAAATTATTTCCTATTTAAATATGAAAGTTATCACATACGATAGCATATTATAGGCGTGTTTTAAGCCTACATCGAAAGAGGCGAGGTAGGCAACCGCGCGACCTTCAACGAAATAAGAAGGTATGGTGGTTTCCTTTTTACCATTAGGCAGCGCTAAATATCAAAGGTAAATAAATTTAATAATTTAACTTAGAAAATAAACTAATTAACAACGTCTTTCAAGACCTTCACACAACTTTTTTACGAAAAAACATAGGCTTTTTGCGGTCGACTGTAGGTATTAAATCTGGTGGAAATTTTCATTGGATCGCCAGGTTGATAGCATCAACCCATAGGCATATATGTTTTTTTTTTTTACACGACTTTTCTGACTGGTCCACATTTTTATTCCCCCCTAACGGTAATGTGGGCAGGTACCAGCAAAAGGAAACCTGTCCCAATGACGACCAATTAAAAGGAACCATTTTAAAATGTGTAAAGTTAAGAGGTGGATAGGATTAAAGTATCCCAGTGCTTGCAGCGCGCTTCTGGAGTCGCTAAAATACAAAAGGAGGGGAAAGGGTTGGGAAAGGTAAAATTACTTTGAGTGCCAATAAATGGCGGGAAGCTACGCAGTAAAAATGGATGCAGTGGCAGCTAGGCTACCACTACGGGTAAAGGTACGAAGGACGGCTGCAAATCCAATGCCAACATCGGACTCGGAGCCGTCGCTAAAATTGGAACAGAGTCCGCGTGTACGGAAGAAGGCTTCAAGAAGAGATGACGAAGTCCAAAGGTGATCTTTTCAGACAACACAGAAAGCTCAAAGACAAGTTTTTCCAACGTTTGATTAAAAGGTGTTGACACGACTGTTATAAAAATAAAAAGTTGGTAATATTACCGTTACACTGTTACTTTGTAATTACAGTATTTAACTTAGACAAAGTCTGTGTGTGTGTTACTCGTCCCTTACCGGTACTGAAATATAAAATACACTGCTTATAAATAAACAAATAGAGTTGAAACTTGATTGCAATCTTACAAAAGGAGGTGATCGTAACAGTCCGTAAACAACTACTGTATAAAAAGAAAGGGATCAATCCAGAATAGGCACCTGAAATCATTTTTAGGTGCTTAATCTGGGATTGAGGCAAAACACAGGTGCTTAATCTGGGATTGAGGAGAAAAAAATATAAACAGTTTTTAGAGATATAATTTCGTTGTTTTTATCAATGTTTGAAAAAATCAACTCTAACCTAACCTAACCTAACCTAATCTAATCTTTTGCTATATCTTCTGCTTTTTGGTTAGTTTTGCTATTCTTACCAGTTTGATTTTTACCTGATTTTCACATTTAATATCTAAAATTTTTCTTTATTCATTAAACCACTTTAAACCTTTTATAACTTTGCCTTTATTACATTTGTAATAAACTTTGTATAAACAATAAATTTTGTAATCATCAGGTTTTTTTTATTTAATTCCTTGCAAGGTGCCTATTCTGGGATTGAGGTTGAACGCAGGTGCTTCATCTGGGATTGAGGTACATCAGGTGCCTATTCTGGGATTGACCCAAAGAAAGGTTTACTGACGTATACTCAGATGTATTTTGTATATAAGGTACAATTTCCTATTTCGCTGTCAAGCAATCTCATAAGCATTATTGTTGGTTGCTTTGACAACGAAACACCGTAAAAAAAAAAAAATAATTCGCATTCTTTTGAAGCCACAAAGGTACCAAAACAATTCATGGAGCCTTCTATTTTTGTTTCCTGGCGACCTGGCTCGAACCTTTGAGGCTGCAGACAACATATACGTGGACGGGATTTTCGAAGTTGTACCCAATGTTTTCTCACCTTGTTATATACACATTTTGTGGAATTGAACGAGGTAAATTATTATTATTAATTAATTATTACTATTATACATAAAGAGAGAGAGAGAGAGAGAGAGAGAGTGTGTGTGTGTGTGTGTGTGTGTGTGTACACATGCATTTGATTAAATGCTACTTCAACTGTGGTTCGAAAGCGTGTTTCATTATACAGGGTGTACATAAAGTCAGGATCTATTTTTGTGAAGCACTTGGAAATTATATGGAATTCAATCATAAAATAATAAAGTGGTAACATTTATTAAATAATTAAGAGTAGGATTCGACGTGACGCCCATCAGTATCCCTGCACAGCTCAAATCGTTCTGCAACATTTCTAAACACATTCTGGAGCATTTGCGGGGTTATGTTATCTGCAGCAGTTCGTATACGTGTACGTAAGTTTTCAAGACTCGTAATCTTCGTCTGATAGACGTGCGATTTGATAAAGCCCCATGCAAAGAAATCTAAAGGGGTTAAATCTGGTGATCTCGCTGGCCAAGGTCTGTTGCTTCCGCGTCCGATCCAGCGATTTGGAAAACGTCCATTTAGATAATCCTGAACAATTTTGGCATAGTGACAAGGAGCACCATCATGTTGATAGACGACGGTACTAACAATCCTATCCCCGTCGTCTATCAACATGATGGTGCTCCTTGTCACTATGCCAAAATTGTTCAGGATTATCTAAATGGACGTTTTCCAAATCGCTGGATCGGACGCGGAAGCAACCAAAGACCTTGGCCAGCGAGATCACCAGATTTAACCCCTTTAGATTTCTTTGCATGGGGCTTTATCAAATCGCACGTCTATCAGACGAAGATTACGAGTCTTGAAAACTTACGTACACGTATACGAACTGCTGCAGATAACATAACCCCGCAAATGCTCCAGAATGTGTTTACAAATGCTGCGGAACGATTTGAGCTGTGCAGGGATACTGATGGGCGTCACGTCGAATCCTACTCTTAATTATTTAATAAATGTTACCACTTTATCATTTTATGATTGAATTCCATATAATTTACAAGTGCTTCACAAAAATAGATCCTGACTTTATGTACACCCTGTACATGAGGCACGAGCAAGAATCAGTTACCCATTAAAAGGGAAGTCTGGAGCTTGTCCTGTATGTAATTTTTGCCTAAGTAGTTACATTGTGTAACAAAGGAGAAAAATTGTCGTAAAATCATAGTGAAATGCAATAATAACACGAGGTTTGAATATTAGCCATCTGATAAAAAGAAAGAATTAAAAGGAGATATAAGTGGGTGGGGGCTTTTGGCCAAATCCACAACAAACCTTTCTAGTCTCTTTTTACCTTTATTCGTCAAAAAAAATAATCCATATTAGTCGAAAGCTCCAAAGAGTAGTTTCCAGTCTTCACTCGGATCACTTTAATTAATTTTCTTACTCGTTCAAACAAGATTTTTAGGCACAAATTTCTTCGCTAATTGTCGCTTACGCCTTAACTTATCTGAAGAAAGTTACGTGCAAACAGTTACTCTGAATAAAAAAAATAATAATCTCTTCATTACTGTGGAACGGGTGTTGGAACGGGTGTTGGAAGGGGTGTTGTTTCCCGCTGCGTACGTGTTAATTCAGAATAAAACTGCAGAGGCATAAAATTCTGCGTTCGAGGAGCTCAATAGATTACTACCTGAATTCAGTCGTCCCTCCGTAATGGGCGATTTTGAAACCGGACTGACGAGGGCATTAGAGGACTGTTAGTGTTACCCAGCACTAAACCTTACTGGATGCTCGTTTCATTATTGTGAAGCAAGTGTTTAACGTTTAGCGTAACGTATCAGATTCTTTTTTTGGGGAGTTAAAAGTTAAAAAACTTTAGATGTACGAGGCGTGTGAAAACTCCGGAATCATTGATATATAATGTTCATGGTTTTAACAAACGAGTTTGTTGACGCAAGAGATAAGAGAAAATAGATGAATATGTTCTGAAAAAACAAAAGTTAGTTATTTCATTTAATACTCTGTTATACAAAACCATTTTGGTGCTGTATTATTATTATTATTATATAACCATATATATTTCGATGCAAACGTGCGATTAGTCTTAAGCTTCATAGTATTATCACTAATCAGCTACTGTATTAGCTAATTCATTTAGCTTTATTATATCGATATAACATACCGTAGTCCAGTTTGTCATACCATTATAACTATTTTGATGGAAACCCTTTGTGATAATTTAGTTATATGCTAATGTTACTAAACAAACTACTGCGACAGTGGACAGTATGAGTAGTATGCCCGCAAAATGGACGAGTGCACTGCAATTGCAAATGGTGCATAATGTTGCAAGAGTACAACCCCCACCCCCATTGTTGCAAGGCACCCCCAAAATGGGGTAGCAACAAGGGGGTATGCAACTTGGGGCGAAGTTGTCCCCCAAGCTGCAATGAACCCCCCAAAGGGGGAGACCTAACCTAAGAGAGAGGAGGAGAGGTGTTCGCCCGGCAGGAGCCAAGCGCATATTAAGACTTCAGCCGAGCAGTCGCTGTCTTATAGGACCCCTAATCAGCCAGTTGGCTTATCTGGCTGAGTTGCCAGTTTGCGATATTTATTTAATTAAAGCATATGTTCTGGCTTAATCAGCCAGTTGGCTTATCTGGCTGAGTTGCCAGAGTGCGCTGTTTATTTAATTAAAGCATATATTCTGACTAATCCGCCAGTTGACTTAGAACGCTGAGTTGCCAGTTTGTGCTATTTATTTAATTAAAGCATATATTCTGACTTATTCCGCCAGTTGGCTTAGAAGGCTTCTTAGAAGGCTTCTTAGAAGGCATAAATGGCCTGTATCTATTAATAACCTTCGAACGAATTAAAAGCGCAAACAAACGCACATACACTCACCGACTGTACGCCCAATAAAGCCCCTATTATCACACACACAAATATAATATATATATATATATATATATATATATATATATATATATATATATATATATTTAGGATAAAAACGAAGACGTAGAGCAAGAAAGTCATTATATTTGGCTGCAGCCGACGTTTCGGGCAACTCTACCCATTTTCAAGGCCTAATAAAATAAAAGGCTAAAATTAATGCATGACAAAAAAAAAATAAAAAAATTATACGAATGTCAAAAACAAACTAATTCATAGCACAGAATAAAACCACTTAAAGAATAAAAATTAAAAAGCGTAAAACAAGCATAAGCCAAAAACAAATTAAAAATTATATACATGACAAATAACACATGATAAAAGTAAAACTTTAAAACTAAAAACATTCAAACAAATTAGTTAAAAATTAGTTAAAAACTTCACTAATAAAAAGTTAAATGAAAAAACGCAAAAGTGCACGAAAACATACCATGCTCACTTGACAACCTCAAACAACTGAGGCGAAAAGGAGACAGGGTCAAGGGAAAACAGAAAAATTTAGTTGGTAGGCATTCTAATTAATATAAAGGGGGTAACAGCTGGAATCAATATTTAAGCTTGAATTCAGAAATTTAATGCACAAAGATTCATAAATACGGAGAGAGGACGGACATTTTAATGATTTAAGAATTTTAAAGTTATTAACGGAAATATCAACTTTACACTTAACAGAATGATTTCTAATGGCAGACTGTTCCTTTTTAGATAAAACTTTCCCTGTCCTATGGCTAATACCCATATGGGAGCAAAATCTTGCCTGCAAAGAACGAACTGTGCTGCCAACGTAGTTCCCCTGGGAACACCCAGGGCAGGTAAACAAATAAACGACAGAACAGTTCATCGCAGGGGGGATTTTGTCTTTACAACGGAAAAAACATTCAAGGGTATTATTATTCACAAAAGCAACCTTAAAATCAGTGTGAAAATAAAATTTCCTCACCACACTCAACAATTGCTTTTTCACAACAGTGTTAAATTGGTAGAGGTCAGGTAAAACAAGATATTTACAATTCTTAGGAACATCATACGTTGGGATAAGTTTGGGGGAATAAACATTATTAAGTAATTTACCAATAATACCTTGTACAAGAACCCGTGGAAAACCATTTTTAAAGAAAAAATCAGTAAGGAATTCAAACTCATTATGAAGCAGAGCAAAGTTTGAGCAAATATTATAAGCTCTATGCACTAAAGTGCGAATCGAACTTAGTTTGTAATTAAAATCGCAAAAACTATAAAAATTAAAACCTAAACCCGTAAAAGTAGGCTTCCGGTATGTAGAAGTTAAAACAGTTGAGCCTGATTTGGAAACCAAAACATCAAGGAAAGGAATAGAACCTTGAACTTCCTTTTCCTGCGTAAATATAATATTCTTATGAAGTGTGTTCCCAGGGGAACTACGTTGGCAGCACAGTTCGTTCTTTGCAGGCAAGATTTTGCTCCCATATGGGTATTAGCCATAGGACAGGGAAAGTTTTATCTAAAAAGGAACAGTCTGCCATTAGAAATCATTCTGTTAAGTGTAAAGTTGATATTTCCGTTAATAACTTTAAATTCTTAATCATTAAATGTCCGTCCTCTCTCCGTATTTATGAATCTTTGTGCATTAAATTTCTGAATTCAAGCTTAAATATTGATTCCAGCTGTTACCCCTTTATATTAATTAGAATGCCTACCAACTAAATTTTTCTGTTTTCCCCTTGACCCTGTCTCCTTTCGCCTCAGTTGTTTGAGGTTGTCAAGTGAGCATGGTATGTTTTCGTGCACTTTTGCGTTTTTTCATTTAACTTTTTATTAGTGAAGTTTTTAACTAATTTTTAACTAATTTGTTTGAATGTTTTTAGTTTTAAAGTTTTACTTTTATCATGTGTTATTTGTCATGTATATAATTTTTAATTTGTTTTTGGCTTATGCTTGTTTTACGCTTTTTAATTTTATTCTTTAAGTGGTTTTATTCTGTGCTATGAATTAGTTTGTTTTTGACATTCGTATAATTTTTTTATTTTTTTTTTGTCATGCATTAATTTTAGCCTTTTATTTTATTAGGCCTTGAAAATGGGTAGAGTTGCCCGAAACGTCGGCTGCAGCCAAATATAATGACTTTCTTGCTCTACGTCTTCGTTTTTATCCTAAATGTAAAATTACGTCTCCTTAGGAGGGATCCTATTCATATGTATATATATATATATATCGGGTGGCCACAAAAAACTTTACTTAATTCAAAGTTTAATAACTGCAACAATTCAAAACTTATGCGATTGAGCTTTGGCACACATTAAGAGATGGTTATAATCTATAATTGCTAGAATTTTCAAATATGTAGGTTCTATAGTTTTGTTACAGTGAACAATTTAAAAGCATATGTCTAAAAATAGCATGCCGAAGAAAATGAATTTGAACTTAACAAATTTACTTAAACAAATGGTCAATGTGACCACCTCCCTGTTGGTAAACTGCCCTCAATCGCTTCTTCCACGAGGAGATGCACTTTCGAACCTCATCTAAGGTGATATCCTCCCATGCTCTACTGATTTTCTCCTTAAAGTTCATCTTCGGTGAATTTGTCTTTCTGGCTGCCGTAAACCTTCACCATGAGGGAATCCCATACTGAATAGTCCATCAGATTACAGTCGGGAGACTGAGGCGGCCATTCATCCTTTTTGATGAAATTAGGGGTCTCTTGCTCTAGATGATTTTGGGTCGCTCGGCTTGTATGGGCGGGTGCCCCATCTTGCTGGAAAATGTAGGCCTCATCAGGATACAGCTGACGACAATCAGGAAGTAACCCATTATCTAATAGGTTGATGTAGCGCTCAGAGTTAACTTTAGTTTCGTTTGTGGCAATAAAATGAATTCGTGTTTTCCCCTTCCATGAAATTCCCGCCGATACCATTACTTTTCTGCTGAATCGTGAGGTTTCATGATAAAGCCTGGAGGGAGGAATGTCCTTTTTCCTTGAACCATAAACCTTGTCACTTTGCCTGTTTTTGGCCACCTCCAACGTGAAATCATTTTCGTCTGTAAACACAACTTTTTGCACGTCTTCAGCTGAGTAGCGTTCATATAGGGATTTACAGCGGGTCTTTCTACGCTGTCTTACATTCTGATCACGCCGAGAAACTCGAATTCTCTTGTAGGCCTTCAATTTCAAACGTTTTACAATCCCTTGTACAGAGGAGCGAGAAATCCCAAGGTCGTACGCAATCTGTCTCTGGGAGCGATGAGTTCCTGGTGTATTCTCCTGGGATTGAATCAGTTCCTCCACGGCAGCCTTATTTTCTTCTGTTGAAACACTTTTGGGCCTGCCGCTGCCGGGTTTTCTAGCTGTTGATCCCGTATCCTTTATCTTTCTTATTAAGTTATAAACACTTTGACGAGTCCAGTTCTTTGCGGGGAATTCTCGGACAATCCTATTTCCATTCCAACCTTTTTCCTTGACACATGCTTCTATGATGGCTTTATCACTTTTACTTAACGTCATGCTGGCGGGGTTTTAGCGGAAAAATAAAAGAGGCAAATTCACATTAGGTTTAGCCTACGCCAGCGCGCGTGTCATACTACGCTACATTAGGTTTAGCCTACGCTAGCGCACGTACGTGTCAGATGCACACCAGGCATGCTATTTTTAGACATATGCTTTTAAATTGTTCACTGTAACAAAACTATAGAACCTACATATTTGAAAATTCTAGCAATTATAGATTATATGCATCTGTTAATGTGGGCAAAATCTCAATCGCATAAGTTTTGAATTGTTGCAGTTATTAAACTTTGAATTAAGTAAAGTTTTTGTGGCCACCCGATATATATATATATATATATATATATATATATATATATATATATATATATATATATATATAAACTGATTGATGCATGCAAAGCCTCAATAGCAAAATATACGAACACAACCACCACACAAAAAGCATCACATCACCAACAATCTTCTAAGTATAGACTTTTAGGAGCTCATCCCATCAACAGCACATGGTGAGATGAGGGCTACGACTTTTTAGGAGCTCATCCCTTTAACACCACGTATCCGATATGAGGGCTACATCCAAGCGTCCAAATTTAGACGATTGGTGGTGAAACTATTACACAACCCACCAACCACCTCCACCACCGCCTTACTTACCAACTCCTGGTAGACCGACAAGGTCTCTAAATACGACCCAATAGACAGAGCTATTAAACATAAACAAATAGGACACCGTTATTGCAACACTCGAACATGTTGTTTATTTCTCTCTCTCACCACCATTTGGCGTATCTGGTCGAGTTGCCAGTTTGCACTATTTATTTAATTAAAGCATATATTCTGGCTTAATCTGCCACTTGGATTAGAAAGTCGAGTTGCCAGATAGCAATATTTAATTAAAGCATATATTCTGGTTTAGAAATTCACTTTAGAAACCACCCAATTGATATAATTAAATACCGTGTATACAAAACGGTGCATTATCAATATATTAGTACAGGAAATATATATAGTTATATTAAATATATTGAAAATAATAATATACAAAACGTTGTATTATCAAAATATTAGTACAGGAAAAATATATAGTTATATTAAATATATAATAAAAATATACGAAACGTATAATCAATTGCATATTAGTACAGGAAAAATATATAGTTATATTAAATATATTGAAAATAATAATATACGAAACGTATATTCAATTGCATATTAGCACAGGAAATATACACACAATTTAAATATACATCCTTTATGTTCTACGGTGCAAAACACTAAACTCACACATAATAGTCTACATCCACATCGCTATTACTTTGTACGACGTGATAAAACCGTCCAAGCAACACTTCACCGTTTAACTGATACGGAGGCATATACTCGACATAAATGGCTTTCATATCATTCAATGCTATTTTTGTGCCCACTTTACACCCGACTGGCAAGTTATCTTTAAACACGGCTAGAATACAATCAAAAGCACGCACAAAGAGGTCATCGTTAACCACATCATTATTAAATACAAGTTTATAAACAAGCCTTTCCAATCGGGTTTTTTTTCTTACCATCACGAGCTTTTCAATCGTGAACTCTTCTTCACACTGCATAGCAGCAATTGAAATAATCTTCCAAGTCGTAACGACAGCTATTCATTGTATAGAGGTACAGCTCTTCAGTGTGAACAGTATAGGTGAGCTCAGCCCTGTACCGCTCAAGTGCTTTGCACCAAAGTTCAGGATATTTCGAAGAATCTAAACCTTTTAAATATGCATCCAGCTCTAGACCATTCTCGCCTTGTTCATTCCTACATTCGATAAATCCGTCGAGCAGAGCGGTGTATGCGTATTCAAGAACCGTGTCAAAATAAATCATATCCGTAACACGAGCGTCTAATATAGCTTCAGCTTGCGGAATCCGACGATTTCAAACATTCTATCGAGGATGAAACGGTTTCGCGTAGGGACAAGAACGTTATTATCAGATGCATTCTTCCACATCAGTCGTATATCAATGCAGGGCTGTTCGTTATTTATACACAACGTGCAAACAACGGCATATGAGGGGGCGTCACTAATCTGCTCTCTTCTTGTACCTACACCTGCAGGTATTTTATAACGGTCCTCCCTCCACTTTTCAACTATCATGTAGACTCTATTCATCTCCTCAACACTTAAATAAATAACATTACGTTTGCTTGCTTGCCTGCAAATCGTTTCAAGTACATAGTTAATGGTGCCAGTTTCACGCCTGAACACACACAGTGACTTCGTCACGGAGACATCGTACGAGGCGTTGAGAATGCTTCTCAAAGGAAGTTCCATCGTATTCGCACGTCCACTCGGTTCAAGCTCTGAGATGACTATGAGCCACAGGTGGCCGGATCGGCTCGACGGGACGGGGTGAGTCACGCTGGTGAAACGTGTTTGGATTTGTTCGAACTCGTATGTTTCGTGAGGTACACGGATGGGCGGCACGCTGGGGGGAACAGAATTTTCCGAAACAATATCGACTTTAATGTTTTATCACTCACCAGACGTTCATTTCCACAAACTAAACATCTTCACAATCCGGTGCACTATTTGAGAGAAACATATGTCCATATTTGACCTTTTTGTTTAACAAGCGATACTCGTCTCCAAAGTCTGTTAAAAACTCACACAGCCCATTAGCCACAACCTCACTACAAACCTCGTCATGATATATATTAATATAGTGGTAAAAATACTAAAGATTCTCCATGATGACAAGATTTACATTTTCAACCGTAGGGTACGAGTAGTCGGTATGGTGCAACATGACATGATATCGCTTGTCACACCACTCATCAACAAGACTCTATCCATAACCGTTGCTTATCTTCTGAACGTGTTGCTTCTTCTACTTCGCGGTATATGTGAGCCTTTATAAAGGTTAGGTCTACAACATACTTCAATACATCGTCTGTACTACGAAATCCTACAACGTCCTCGCCAGAATACCCGTAGAATATTTGAACATCTTGGTCCTTCGCACGGCTCAATGTAGACTTAAAAGTGGCAAAGGAGGGGGGAATAGGGAGTTTTTCAGTATCCACCACATCTTGGCTCTTTGCGGAATACCACTTCATAAATTTTGAACACGCAATATTAAAGGTAGCCATTACTATTTTTCTTCTACGCGGGAGAATACACGTCTGAGTTCAAGGGTATGCAGAAGTCAACTGAGCAAGCAGGGATAGAGATATGCTCAGGTAGTGGCATGACTCACGATGCCGGTCTTACAGTGGGCGGGCTTAGCTTTTTACTGTACACACGCACGCACGCAAAGGAGAAAGTGAAACGCTAACTGAAACACGATTTATTTAATAAACGAAATATTCACGGTATATATATTTACAAATACGTGTAATAAATAAGTTAACAATAGACATATCAAAGATTATGGTATCCAAAGGGCACGTATCATAGGTACCAGGCACCTGGTAACGTTTCCTATAGGTGTTACGGCACACCTTTGTACCCCTAAGTTCCTTCACGCCCCCCAACTTCTGTGCCCGAAAATTGTGGGTACCTACAGTCAGTTGGGGCGGGCGGTCGCACTCATCATCTACCAAGCGCACTAGTTCCCTCAACGAGTCAAAGTTAACGACCCTCCGATTCGCATGGTTAAGCGTGATACCCTTAGCCTTCACGATATACTTCGTATCCTCCCCCACCCTCACCCGTACCCCATAGGTTTTTGGCCCTGTTGACACAAACGAGTCGCCGTATGCGATGTCTCCATACTCATCCTTGATCTCATCAGTTAGCTCTCCGAGGAACTCCCCAATAGCGGACATGTATTCACCCCTCTTCGCTGTGAATATCACGCTATCTGTATCGGCGTACAAAACCCCCGCCCAAGAGAATGCAATAGGCCCCAAAGTTTGATGCGTGCGTAGGCTGTTGTGAAGCTGGCTACAGGTATGTTTGTAACCCTGATGTATCTGTAGCCAATTCGGTATTGTACTTTATTATGTAAGTATTACCTACATTCACAATCTCCATGACCTCTTTATCGGGAGCGTTGGCATAATCCCAGACTTCACTATAACTTTGTGCCAAATGAACGGTCCCTTTGCCGATATTCTGCGCAAACCTTCCCCAAAGACTGTTTAGACACAACTTTGCACTAAAGCGCTTGCCAGGGTTCTTTACGATTTGAAATTGGTCAAACTGTATACCTTCAGGGTCACGGTACCGCTGAATATAAGCTGTTTTTTCATCTTCGGTATCAACCCCTCGCGGATATCCTGACGCCTCAACCTTATCCTTCAAAAAAGGGTTTATATATGGTGCGAAAAGATTGGGTAGCTTCTGAAACCTCCACACCTCATGTATCTTCATTATTCTATACCCATGGCGAATGGCTAGGGCCAGCTCAGGGCTTGTATATGGGTCATTCCATGTCAGTTCAACGGAATTTTGGGTCGAAAAAACGTGACCGATTTTTTAAAAAATTGCACACTTAGAGATCTTGGTGAGAAAAACAGAATTGCACTTGTTTCAACACTCTAGGTCATATGGTTCCGGAGATATGGCCATTCGAATTTTGTAAAAAAAGGCAAATTTCCAAGGTCATACCATATTTCAACATGAAATATCTCATCTCCTATTGCACTTATAGAGACCATTTGAACATTATTTTAAAGGTTTTAAGCAGATCTGCAACTTTGTTTCTATTCATATTTTACCTCAGTGGTAAAAAAAAGTTGATCTTATTTTTTACCTTTGACCTTGTGTAGGTCATTTGATGTCACAACCGATTTTTTTCTCCTTTCACTCAATTTTGGGTACGCATGTGTATCCTAACGTAGAACAAGATTTTTAGTGTTGATTGAGCTAGTATAGACGCTACAGCCATTTCAGTGGACCATACCTACCTCCATTTTGATCAAGTACCTTTTTCCACCAAACTTTGGAGCGCCGTTTCTTTGGAACTGTTTGAGCTAGAGTGTTGAGAAAAGTACCATTAGATTTGTCTCACTGAGATCTATAATGTCTGCTATTTTTAAGACGATTTGCCTTTTAATACGTCTATTAAAATAACCTATTCCTTTATTTTTACCAATTGAGCTATAAGAAGCGATTCTTGTCTAGCTGGTTGAAACCATGAAAAAAGAGGCATCAACGTAACTTTATATTTAAAAAAGGCAGTTATTAGGTATTTACAATATATTTTATTGAAACCATTATTGTTACATTGCTTAATGCTTAGTGCAAATGCAGACAGAATGTGCTCCACTGGCACCTGGCGACACACATTCTTTTGGCCGAAGCTCTGCAAATTTTGAAAATCCTATTTTAATTGTTGGATGGTTTATTTTAAAAAGTTCAAATGCTTCTTTTAGGTTACATAAGATTAGCGATTTTTGTTTTCTTTCCCGCCTACCATCAGCTCCTTCTACAGAAACTTAGTCTTTCAACCCGCATTTGTCTACTCACATCTGGCGAATGATAGAAGTCAATTACTTTGACAGCAGTTTCACTATTCAGGCGTTTCCCCAAACGCGGATTAGGAGTTGAAAGCACTCCCTTCTCCCTCACCAAACTCTTTGCTTGCCTATCCATGTAATCTGAGCACTTAAATTCTTCTCTGATATTTACTTGTGTCCATCTTTTCGGTAGGATAGTAAGAATTGTCAGTTTTTCACTTCGACTTGTCACTTGATTAAATTTCTCTTTTAGTTGTTGTTGGCCCAGGGGATAAAAGATCAATCCCCTTGGTGTATGCTCTTTGCAGACGATATTGTTCTGTGCAGCAACAGGAGAGAAGTAGTAGAAAGAAAATTGGAGGAATGGAGGAGGGCTTTTGAAGACAGAGGTTGAAAATCAGCAGAAAGAAAACGGAGTACCTGAGATTCTACGAAAATCAAGACTCAGAAATTAGTTTAGAGGGAGCGAGGTTAAAGAGAGTAAGTAAGTTTACGTACTTGGGATCGACAGTGGCTGAGGACGGTGAGCTGGACACAGAAATAACACAGAGTGCAATCTGGTTGGAAAAATTGGAAGAAAGTTTCAGGGTGTTGTGTGACCGAAGAATAGGCGCAAGGGTTAAGGGAAAGGTGTATAAGACTGTGGTAAGACCGGCTATGATGTACGGGGCTGAGTCTTGGGCTATAAAGAAAGATCATGAGAAAAGACTAGATGTAACGGAGATGAGAATGCTGAGATGGATGTGCGGAGTGACAAGGTTGGATAGAGTAAGGAATGAAAGGATAAGGGGCACAACAAAGGTTGGAGAAATCTCGAGGAAGATACAAGAAAGTAGACTGAAATGGTATGGACATGTGATGAGACGGGACGAAGATTATGTGGGTAAGAGAACGATGAATATGGAGGTGCATGGCAGGAGAAAGAGAGGCAGACCGAAGCGAAGGTGGATGGAGAAGGTGAGGGACGATTTGAGGGAGAAGGGTTTGTCGGAGGAAGAAGCCCAGGACCGGGCTGTGTGGAGGAGGCTGGTCAGAAACGCCGACCCCGCATAGAGGCGGGAACGGGCGAAGAGAAAGAAGAAGAAGAAGAAGTTGCAAGTTCAAGCTTTCTTTTCACAACTCCTTCTACTTTCCTCAACTTTCTCTTTGCGTAACCAGCGCTGTCAGAGAGTTTACATGGTTTTATTGCGGTCTCATCAAGTGTGGCCAATGAAGCATTGAATTTACTAAACTCATACTGCATTTCACCTACATCTCCAACGGTTTATAGCTCAGATGGGGCACTTGATGAGGTGGATGGTGATTTTTCAAGTGGTTCACATTCGGGCAATGGGGATGGACGATTTGCTAGTATATTTCGACAGGTTGCACATGCTTTATGATTATTTATTAGTTTCAATTCAGGATTTTGATCAATCAAATTTTTAGTCAATGCACGAATGCTTTTTTTCACTTTTCCTTTGTGTTTTTTAAATGGGTCACAACAGAACCTGCCCATATTCAAACTGCTGAAATCCATGTTTATCTAAAAAGAAAAAAAAACATATGTAGCTTAAAAGCCAGGGTTGGGTTCAATTACACAAAATGGAAACAACTACAATTTTTTTATATTTTTCTTCAAATTAATTACCGTTAGTATTGTACTTCACAATTTCAAGATCAATTGCAATTACAATTAATTTTGTCTCAATCAATTACAATTACACAAATATAACTATCTATTCTATATATCTAAATATATATCTAAAATAAATATATATCTATAAAAATCTATATCTATATCTAAGTATAACTAAATAAACTATCAAAGGTTTATTTTCATTGGATGATGTATGACTGCCAGATCTAGGGGTATAATTTTTAACAATTGACATTAATTGATCAATTACATCAGTTATAGCTCAAAAATCAATTACAATTACCTTTATTTTTATTTTATTCTGAATCAATTACAATTACAATTAATGGAAATTAGGATCAATTAATTAAAAATACAATTATAATTATTCATTGTATCCAACCCTGTTAAAAGCTATTTTTATGGCACAAATAAAATTTGAGACCGACTGATCTTGTTTCAGAGATCTACAGCAAGAAAAAAATGTGCAGTTTGATTTACAAAATGGAATAAATACAGATGCCAAAAAAAATCCTTGCTCCAAGGTTTAAATAAGTTTATTTTCACATGGGTACATACTGTTGTACACAATGAATAAATACACAAAGTTAAGTAATTTTATTAAAACTCATCTAACTCTTAAAACTGAACTTATTCTATAGGGTAGTACCTATAGCCTAGTATAAGGTAGTTATATACGTACAGAGCTTTACCTTTAAATAGGATAGCAGGTTCGAAGTTCTGGATCTATTGAAGAATAGGGACCCCAGCCTTCTTTAGTTAGCTTTATAAGGCTAACTAACGAAAATATCATGACCTAACTTAACTAATCGTCAAGGGCGTACAGTTAACCTAACGATTGGTTAGGTTAGGTCGTGATATTTTCGTTAGTTAGCCTTATAAGCCTAACTAAAGAAGGCTGGGGTCCCTATTCTTCAATAGCTCCAAAGTTCTTCACACTTTGGAATGTCCATATAAATTAATTAATTATGTAATTTAAATTACCTATATTATATAATTCTCTGAAATATACAAAAAAAAATTAAATTTTATAATAGGGCCGGATACTTATTCGACCAAATAACTGGGTTAGGTTAGGTTAGATAATTACCGATTTTTTTAAAATTAGCAGACATTATACTATATCTCAGTAAGAAAAATCTAATGGTATTTTTCTCAACACTCTAGCTCAAACAGTTCCAAGGATACGGTGCTCCAAAGTTTGGTGGAAAAGGTACTTGGTCAAAATGGAGGTGGGTATGGTCCACTGAAATGGCTGTAGCGTCTATACTAACTTAATCAACATTAAAAATCTTGTTTTAGGTTAAGTTAGACATGTGTACCCAAAATTGGGTGAAAGGAGAAAAAAATCGGTTGTGACATCAAATGACCTACACAAGGTCAAAGGTCAAAAATAAGATCAACTTTTTTTTACCACTGAGGTAAAATATGAATAGAAACAAAGTTGTAGATCTGCTTAAAAGCTTTAAAACAGTGTTTAAATGGTCTCTGTAAGTGCAATAGGAGCCGAGATATTTCATGTTGAAATATGGTATGACCTTGGAAATTGACCTTTTTTTTTACAAAATTCGAATGGCCATATCTCCGGAACCATATGACCTAGAGTATTGAAACAAGGTCATTCTGTTTTTCTCACAGAGATCTATAAGTTTGCGAATTTTCAAACAATCGGTGATGGTCACGTTTTTTTCGCCGTTGAACTGACATGGAATGACCCATATACACCTCTGATCTTACGCTGGTGGGTGTATGGTCACAATCACCATTGTTCTCTTCCGCGCACTTCACGCACAGGGGAAACATGAGCTTGTGATCTATAACGACGGGTAAGATCGGCATCCATAAATCGCGAGGGGGAGCACATCTACGAAAGAGGTCCAAAGTAGCGCTCATTCAAGTTGTGAAAACTCCGATGGTTGGTATGGTGGGACCCACCATTTTTTCAGGTGCACCTACGGGTACGGATTGTTCTTCATCACGTAGGGGTATAAAGAAAGAAGTCGTAGTAATGGAGTTCACACCCTCCGTAGGCGGAAAGTATAGCTTGAAGGGATTTGTACGCCCTCCGAACAAGCTATCACCGCATTTGAGAGGATCCAGCACCATTGAACGTTTGATCGTGTTTATTTCTTCACGGTACTGTCCATCTGCCTCCATCCGTGCATCATACTCATGCTCCCACAAGACTTTGTGAGTGAACTGGGAGCCTATAAGTTGATCGCGGGTGCGGGTCCACGCAAGACAGTCGGCAGGAGATCTACCGTGGATATCTCCTACGATTCCACACTCAGGACGGGGGCATCCTGCCACCAGCAACCGTTAAAGGAGTACACAGTCTTCTCACCAGTGGCGGTTTTCACTTAGACCATCAACCCAAAAAACACGACCATTAACCTTAATGGGTACTTCACCCGTGTTGCGGGCATGCTTTATGTATACACCTGTCTGCTGCTGTAGGTGTATGAGCCAGTAAATAGCCTTGTGCCCATAACTGCGGGGGTTGTTTCTGTGGATAATGGCTAAGGTGTCTTTAGGCATGAAGTTATTCTTGAACACCGTAAAACATAATGAGGCGATGGTGGTTGCGACTTGCAACGGATCGCATTTGAAACGACATATGTACATCCTTCTAAAGGCCTGGAAACATACTCTAAGCACGCGCACATCATTCACGCAATAACGCTCACATTCATCAGCTATATTATAAGGATTACATTCATTAAAACTGTTGTAGTATCGGTCAAAATCTTCACGTTCATCTGTACTCATACATTCATAGTTAAAGTAATGTTTGGGTGGAGGTAGTCCTACGTAATTTAAAGTTTCGCTAGTGAGGAATGTGTAAGGGAAATATCCTTTTGAAACTTCAGCGGCTACGCCCATCACCTTGGGTAGCTTTGCTAATTTACAAGGTGTGAATAATAAAGTGTCTTTAAACTGTACATGTACATTACCTTTATTTGCATCTGTATTAGTTTGTTGCCTCTTTTCAAGGGATCACCTGTAAATATCTCAGATGACTCGTGCTCAAGCAACTCCTTATAAAGGAACTGTGTGTCAAATTTCGCCCCGTTATGGGCAAGAATATACACAGTCATTTTTTTGAACTTGTCCGCTAACTTGACAATATAGGACACAAAGAGTTTCACAGGGCTATCGTGGGCATTCGTTTTAAAAACGTTTGTCCGTTTACCACATTTGTGACACTCATCACACTCGATCTCCATACACTCATCACAGATAGTCTGGCTCACAAGTAAATGTGGAATAACCTCTTTGGTTTCAGCGTTCGTGTATGTTTCTATATCGTAGTACACAGTTATACAAGGGCTGTTTTTAGGCTTAGCGTCTTTCATATAACATACATGCTTTACTCCAACCGCCTTATATTTCTCATGGCATGTAGAACAGTGAATTTCATCACATTTATGCTAATTTCCCCAATTATCCATCATGTGAAACATACCACATTCACAGATTCTCATTTTCCTGCACGTGCCAATTGATTTATGGAGCTCAAAACAGTTATTATTGAAAAATGTGCGTCTACACACATCACAATCCCTCTTCTCAGCTTCAACTACACGGCTTTCACATTTGGACTTTTACACTGCTCACATACCATGTGGCAATCTTTACAATGTTTCACTATATCATCCGCAAACTCGATACACCCCTTACACAAATCATGATGTCGTCCATATTTTCGACTTTTATCATAACTCGCGTAAAGGTCCCTTATATTACGGATGGGGATACGTTGTCCCTGACAGTCCTAAAATAAGTAGGGGTCTTGTACGATCTCTCACACAGCTTTTAAAAACACAGTTCTACGACGATCATCCAGTCCAAATACAACTATACGAACATTCATTTCCTGTTCTACCCTTCTCAGCTCTTCAGGACCCATATTACAGTCAAACTCAAGTTTACAGTCTACAGCTAGTTTACGGGCACGCTCCACTACCGTAGGCAACCAAATTTTTTGCCGTGTATTTAGTACAGTAAACATACGAGCTAAGACTACTGCTATAAAGCCGCAACCACGATCGACGTTTATATGCCGTCTATAAATAGCCTGAGAATTGAAGTTAAGAGTATAAGGTGTGGCACTGACCCGCAACACGGAATACACGGTCAATATTTACCGTGAAGTTGTCCATATTGAAGGCTATACTACTTTGAGAGGCCTGCATTATACGGCCTAATATATACTCTATATCTTCAGCTGCCAAACGTCTGAACGGTATTACTACCCAAAAATCATCTACATCTCCGTCATCTGACCCGAATCCGAAGGACAGCCTCGTCCTGACTTCACGTTCGTCGCGGTTCTGAAGGGCAAACTCTACAATACGTTCAACTATGCGCCGTAGTCCGTGTTCACACCATTGCTATACATGGATCTAGGATCAACCCTGACTATATACCGATTTCTAGTCAAGGCCGGGTGGGGGTAGCGGTGCGCACCAACTCGAATGTTATGCCATCCTCAACAGAACGGGAAGCTGCTGTGGAGGATGTACCCGGAATTGAATAAGGGGTATATTTGAGGAAGGTACTATTGTGGGGTTTTCGTAAGACGTTGAGGGTTGGGGCTCTATTACTGGTGGTCTAACAACCGGAGCAATCCTGGCACGCTTTATACCTGACGTGGAGGGTTCTTCATCACGCCCCGCTTTGAACTGCGCGTGCTACAGGTGTCGCTGGTGAGGGCTCGGCGGGGGAAGGTTCTGTAGCTGTACGGTCAACGGGCTCGTCTGTGATATCGATGATGGGGTGCTGTACATCGTCGTCATTCACGGTTCTGTGGAAGAAGAAAACAAAATATAAGGAGCAGCACTCAAAATTTTAATATTTTGTAAATGGCCCACTTAGGGGTGACGTGTTAGAAATGGATTCTGTAGAAAAATTCAGGTTCACGAGCCCATCCACATGTATTATATCTGGCCTACAGGATGTGGTAAAACTGTGTTTATGCTTAAAATCATTAAAGAAAAGGGAGATGTTCTCAAAATTTGTGCATAAAGTTATATGGTGCTATTCGACATCAATCAGTGTTCAACGAGTACCAAGATGAATCTTGTTCCACAAGGGGTATATGACGTTAATTCGTTAAAGGGAAATGAACATACAGTCATTGTAATTGACGATCTCATGTTGGAATGGATAAAACGTTTGCCGAGACATTTACAGTTTTCTCCCACCATCTTAACATAAGCGTGTTCTTCATCAATCAGAATCTATTTTTCAAAAATAGATACATGCGCGATGTGTCGCTAAATACACAATATCTAGTCTTATTCGCGCAACGTAGAGATGTCACAAATTGGGGTATTAGCCAATCAAATGTTCCCGAATCAGCGTAAGGAGTTTTTGGAGGTTTATAAAGAGGCCACAAACCAGCGTTATGGATATTTGCTTTGTGACCTTCACCCGCGAAACACGTTTAGGGTGCTTCTAAGAACGAATATATTCCCAAGCGAACCTGAAACGGTGTATATTCCAGAATGACAAATAGGCTAAGAAATACCGTGAATTAATAAAAATCTATCAACGATTGCCCGGGCGCTGCAACAGATGTTTGTTAAAAATATCGACTCTGACTTTTTAAAATGCATCTGTGAAATCTGTCTTAATGTTATAAAATGTAATGTGCCAATGAAACCCTCTCAGAAGACTCGCTTACGTCGTTACAAGAACATAATACGAGCGCTCGCTCATAAAAGTCAAACTGTGGGTAAGAAAAAGCGCATTATTGTACAAAGAGGAGGATCATTCCTACCCATCTTATTTTCAGTTTTGGGTCCTTTACTGACTAGATTAATATAATGAAGAAGGTGGTTGTGATTCCGCACGAGGTGTATGCTTCATTGCAAAGTTCAAAGACTCCAGACACGGCTCTAGAACCCCGTAAAAGTAGGCTTAAAAGAATGGAAAGGAGTTGCTAGCCCTATTAAACAGTGAAAAGTCACCTGATGAGAAAAGGATCTTGTACCAAGAGGCTTTGCAGAAATTTCTTCATGAGTACGAAGATTATAAGCATCCTACAGAGCTCCCCGTGGTTATTAGGCACAGCGCGAGTAGTGCTGAGCATGCGACACAGGACCTGGCCCCGATGGCCAACCAAAGAACAACGGAACACAACACATCGAACATGTGCTAAAAAACCTCCCACATACATTGAGGAATAAAGGTTAAGTCTTTATAATCTATTGAGTGAGGACCCATCATACAGTGGACCGATACAGGCGAGGTCATTGTTGAAGGAACAAGGGTACAAGGATCCAATATCGTTGATATTGTTCATGATCTGGTGAGAAAGTGGGACAGACCCTCGCCAACAGGCTGGAAGCATATTAAAGCAAGACTACAACAAATAAATGTCCCCAAAACATTGATAGGTAATCTGAATAGGTTAAAAGACTTGGATCAAGTCTCGCATGTGTCACAACTGAGTACGCCATCGCCCCCAGCAGTAGCACCTCTGAAGAGGAGAAAGAAGAGAACAAACGGTCAACCTATCCACGTGCCTCTAAAATACGCAAATGGCTAACATATTAAGTAAACGCTATTATGACATTTCTAACCCCGCCTCCTATGGTGGCGTTAATAGACTGTACAGAGGTGTTTACGGTGTAAGGAAAAAAGATGTTGAGAGATTTTTGCGGGACAGGATGCTTATACACTTCATAAACCGGTGAGAAAAAGGTTTAAAACGGCCAAGACAACAGCTGCTTCGATTGACTCTATTTGGCAGGCGGATTTAACAGACATGCAAAGATATTCAGTGTATAACGATGGTTACCGCTACATCCTATTCATAATAGATGTATTCTCTAGATACTGTGGTCTAATTCCCCTGAAAAATAAATCGCCTGAAACAGTTGCTAAAGCGACCAAAACGTTGATGTTGAAAGAAAACAGGATTCCTGGCTATTTTTGTACGGATATGGGGAAAGAATTTATAGGACGCGCTTTTCAGAACATGCTGGCAGAGTTTAATATCAGCTATACACTACCAATTCTATACATAAGGCTTCTTTAGCTGAAAGAGTTCAACGTACCATAAAGGAACGCATGCACCTATTTTACACATAAAAACACAGATATATAACATTCTGGTCATTGGCTCATCCTACAACCGCTCACACCATCGCGATTGGACAACGCCTAACGAGGTTTTAGAAAGAGGTACGCGCCCAGAGGTGAGAAGAGATGGAACACCACCACCACACTCTGCGCGTTTCAAAATCAATGATTATGTAAGGCTGTCGCGTTCGGGAAATAAATTCGCGAAGGGATTTGAGCAAGGATGGACACGTGAGATTTTTAAAGTTAGGGCTATGAGACCTAAAGGTGAGATAATGATGTATTACGTTGAAGATTTGAATGGGGAAGAAATCGCAGGAGGCTTTTACCGCGAGGAGTTGCAGAAAGTGGCATTTAATTTAGGAAAAACGTGTTTAAAATTGAGAAAATTATAGGAAGCAAAGGTTCAGGAAAGAGAAAAATGTACCTGGTGAAATGGCTAGGTTACCCAGAAAGCTTCAACACCTATATAAAAGCTGATGCAATAATGAAGCTTAAATAGTATGCAACATGGCTCCTAACCATTTCTACGTCACACTCCCGTCCTCCTCTCCCTGTCTGTACACCCTAACAACACCCTCGCCAACTTTGTGACAGAACTCCATGGACCCATTGAATTGGAGCGTGATTCGTATGAGGTGGGGTTATGTGAACTCCAGTTAGCCACCAAATTTTTAACTCTTGAAAATGAACAAATCATATTTCTGATCATTAGAAGATTCGATGAGTGCGAAAAATTAGGCATAACCTTAGACAATACTATGCGTCAGTCCTGTTCGCGTGAGGAACGGTACTATAGCACAAATGTATCGCTAGGAATCGGGCATTATGATACAGCCATGGACATTGTGACGGGTTAAACAAAGTCTTGAAAGTCGCTGACATACGATTTACTTTTTGAAGTCGTAAACATAGACACGCCTGCATGCACATTGAAGTTAAAGTCAACGCTTAGTAGAAATATTAAAGATAAAGAGCTGTTCACAATTGTGGCTGAGGGCCGATATAGCGCAGCTCTCCAAAGAGATACCTTTCACGAGGCACAGCATGACTTGTCCAGCTTAATGTATCAATGAAGATGGAGAAATTGGGTGAAAGCTCTCCGCCCCCAGACATGTGCTATATTTACAGCAATATCGTAGAACCAATTTGTTGGGGACACCCAGGCCGCCTGCTGCGCATTGCACACATCCCCAACCATAGAGGGAAAAGTTTGAGCATTACATATGACAAGCCCCATTATGTGAATGTTGCGACTAATCTATTAACCAACATCTCGATATATATAAGACGATTGAGGGAAAAAATTTCCCATTCGGTGATGGGAGCTTAACAGTGAAACTACACTTTCGTCGTTTATAATGACTCGAAGACCGTTCACAGTCTACCGAGGGTGAGGTACCAGCGTGGGAGTGGACTTGGATCCATTTTTTCATCCATACTACGCACCGCTGTCCCACTGTTGAAGAGGGGTGCCAGGTACCTAGGGCGGAAGGCGTTACAAACAGGTTTTAACGCGGCAGAAGACATAATGGGTGGCACTAAGCCTAAAGAAGCTCTAAAAAACATTTAAAACGTACACGGGATGAAATCATCAAAGATGCAAAGAGAAAAATGCGTGGTGGCGGAAAGAAGAGATCTGCCAGGAAGAAGGGGTTACCAACACGTGGCGGAAAGAAGAGATCTGCCAGGAAGAAGGGGTTACCATCACGTGGCGCTAAACGTAAAAGGAAATAAAAAAAGTGTCTAAGCGTATGAAACCTATGGCTGATCATTTTTTTAACTGATATAAGCTGAGGACACTACTCTCACGAATCATAGGTTGACTAATACTTGTCGAGGGAGGTGGCACTATTTCTGACTCGTCATGGCACGTTTCATCCATCCGTGTAGTTCACAATGCTGTAAATCGGAACTGTCCCTCTTTGATATGCCCCCACTCAGGTCTCTATTGAGCATAGCGACTTTATTACAATTAACCCATTAAACACAATTAGTTCACCCAGTGCCCCTATAGAATTCGTGATACCCAGCTCAGGCCCTTACTTTTTTGACCCGAGCTGCATGCACATGTACGCTAAACTGCGTATAGCCCATTCTGATGGAACGGACTGCGATGATAGTTACTCTGCCTACCCTGAAACCAACTTTTTACACTCCATATTCAGCCAGTGTGAAGTGTATTTAAACCAGGTTAACATCTCGGCAGGACGGGGTACTACCACCTACGAGCCTATCTGGAAAATGTCCTCAACTTTTCAAAAGAAGCGAAGGACACCTTTTTAACAGCCGAGGGGTATTACCACACTAAAGATGAAAATGGAATAAAGGATAAATTTAAAAATTCTAAAAAAAAGATATATGAATGTTTTGGACGCCTGCATACAGACTTCACATTCCAGGAGAAGTTGCTTATGAACGGGGTGGATATGAAGTTGAAGCTTACCCGCACGATTCCTGAGATCTGCATAAATCTGGGGTCTGATCAAGAAGAAGGCGCGAAACCCGTTGTGATACACATCATGGAAACGTATTTGCGTATACGCCGAGTGAAATTAAGTTCCCCGAAACAAATAGAAATTGAGAAAGACTTAATACACGCCACAGTAAAATACCCAATTAACAGGGTACAGATCAAACTGTACACGGTCCCCGCAGGGTTGGCCGCGAAGCAACTAGAAAACGTGGCCCTTGGAGTCCTACCTAAAAGGATATTAATTGGAATGCAGGACCACGCCTCGACGAATGGAAAATATAAAAAGAGTGCCTTTAAATTCGAGAATTTCGGCCTTAAAAATATTACTCTATACGTAAATGGCCTCGCTCTGGGAGGGACCATGATTACGGACTACTCATCAGACGCTGTGTTCCCGCTCTGCGCGAGAGCATATAGTAGTCTGGCTCATAATACAGGCGCCTGTGACGAACTTGGTTTTGGTGTAACACAGAAAGAATTTGTCGAAGAATTTAACATTTATTCATTTGATATTACGCCTGACTTGTCTGCTGGCGCAGATACGCATTTAAGTCCACAGCAGAGTGGAAATCTCAGTCAGGTTGGAATTTGCCAAGCCTATAGACGCCCTATAAGTGTACTCGTGTATCTCGAATCACAGGCACTAATAGAAGTTGATCGTTTCAGGAACGTGGCACAGACTTTTAGAATGGATGCGAATACACTCCAGAGAGTAATGAAAAGTGACCGTTTCACACGCTCAAAATTTATCGGTGTGTTTGCGAAGAATGAAATATTGAATCTGCCAAGTACGAGAAACTGGTACGGGATTATCGTTAACACCAATTGTGGGGGGTGAGGGGATTCATTGGTTTGCAATCTATTTTAAAAATAGGGAAAGAATGTACTATTTTGATTCACTCGGATTTCAGCCCTGGAATGATTCGGTAATTGTACAGTTTATCGCGCAATTACATGTGCCTGAGATTGTTTGGTCCCATATCGTTTCCAAGGATATTATACTGAAACATGCGGATTGTATTGCATTTTATTTCTCATGCACATGTCACGTGGGAAGGGATTTATGAATTTTTAAAATTATTCGATTTGTGCGACACAGAGTAAACGATAAAAGTGTATGCAGACAGATAAAAAAAAGGTTCCCATATGTTAGCACCCCTGTAATGTGTAAAGGTGTATATCTATATTGTGTAAAGTTGTATATACATTCGTAACTGTAGCCATTAAGACTTATTTAACGGATACTGACCCCGTTTTGTACATGTTTTCTACCATTTAATAAATTAAAATACAATGTGTTTTGTTCTTAACCTCAAAATACTTACATTATCTCCTCGATGACGTGGCACTCGCTGGGCCGAATGTGCGCCAATACCTCGAATTCTGTATTCAGGTCACTGAGTTGGCTGGGTGGAGAAGCCTCCATTTCATTTACCCCCTTTCATCAAAAGTAGCTATAGCACGCCCTAGCTCCGTTTCGGTCCTGTAAATGACGGTATTCAAAAGTAAGATAAGATTAGCTGGGTGTGCTATGCTCCACCTGCCTGCAATGGGACTCGAACCCACAGTCAAATCTTAATAACCTCAAAATACTTACATTATCTCCTCGATGATTTGGCACTCGATTGGCCGGATGTGAGCCAATACCTCGACTTTTGTATTCAGGTTACGGGGTTGGCTGGGCGGAGAAGCATCCATATCATTTATTCCCCTTTCATCAAAAGTAGCTATAACACGCCCTAGCTCCGTTTTGGTCCTATAAATGACGGTATTCAAAAGTAAGATTACCTGGGTGTGCTATGCTCCACCTGCCTGCAACGGGCCTCGAACCCGGAACCAAATCTTAATAGTTTAAATATTTCTATTGTAAGTTTTATAAAAATCCTACAAGAAATGTAAAAATAAAAACATGCCATATATATATAATGAAATAATCACGATGGAAACAGGAGATAATTAAAAGCATAATGGGATTAATTTTTACGTTGTGGGAAAATTCAGAATAAATTTACGTTAGACTAACAGCAAATTGTAACCATAAGCAGATATCCTGACAGTTTTCAAAAGTAAGATTAGCTGGGTGTGCTATGCTCCGTCTGCCTGCAACGGGTCTCGAACCCGCAGCCAAATCTTAATAGTTTAAATATTTCTAATGTAAGTTTTATAAAATCCTACAAGAAATGTACAAATAAAAACATACCATATATATATATATATATATATATATATATATATATGCCGAAATATTCGCGAAGGTAACAGACAAAAACATAATGGGGTTAAATTTACGTTAGACTAACAGCAAATTGTAACCAGAAGCAGATATCCTGACAATTTTCAAAAGTAAGATTAGCTGGGTGTGCTATGCTCGGTCTGCCTGCAACGGGTCTCGAACCCGCAGACAAATCTTAATAGCTTAAATATTTATATTGTAAGTTTTATAAAATCCTACAAGAAATGTACAAATAAAAACATACCATATATATATATATATATATATTATATATATATATATATATGAGGGAACAGACAATAATATTTTTCTCGATAATTTAAAGATGTATTTTTCTCGTTTATAATTGACAATCTAATTTCCTTTATTCAGAGTTTTCCTACAACATAAAAATTATTTCCAGTTTTTAATTATTGTCTATTCCCTCATATATATATATATATATATATATATATATATATATATATATATATATATATATATATATATGCTGATATAATCGCGATGGAAACAGAATAAAAAATATTTTTGAAAACGCTTTTATTGCTGCCTTTTACGGTTAGGTTATATTGTTATAAACGAGAAAGAGTCCCTAGGATTAATTTTCTTTGTAGGAAACACTGAATAAAGTTAGGTTAGGCACTTAGGGGTTACTTACATTTCAACAGCGTCTTCATTGAGCGGTTCTAGCACTTCATCACAATTTTTCGTAACACTCTGGGTAGATAAAAGTTCATCCCGATCTATAGCATTGAAGAGGTGGAGCACCGTGTGGGCATAAAGGTCTATCCCCAATCAGATCTGGGGAATTGTACAAAGATAACTGACTCATGGTGTATAAAGCACTAAGCGGAAAATGCAAGAAACTGAGGCTCTGAGTCGAAATTCTCCCTTTATAAGGGGGCCTGTGACCAACCCACAAAACACAATCGTTAGCATCCTATTGGCTAGCGGCGAATTTTGGGCGCAGCTTGACGCCTAGGCCTGCATAGCAGCCAAACAGAAGTCCTGGGGTCCTCCCCACAGGGATGTGGTTGGTTGTCCGGTGAAATCTGGGGCGTGTCAGATGTCCCGATTCGTGGAGAGACGCGAAACGAATTGATTTTCGATCTTGTATTCGAGAGAGAGAGAGAGAGAGAGAGAAAACATTTTATGGTGCATGATGCCCGCCTGTACATCCTCGTTGGTTGGGAAAGGAAGGGTTTTCGTGATATTGGAAGATATATGTTTATGGTGCCTTAAAAGGGAAGGATATTTAATTACCCATGAAGGAATGACAAAGATGTGTTAAATACGACATCGAGCGAACTGAAATGACCCACATCTGTGAGGTATATTTTAAAACACGTATCTTATCTTGAATCTTGGAGATCAGAGATTTGCTAATAAAGAAATAAAACATGTATATATATATATATATATTGCGCTTCGGTGGTGTAGTGGTTAGCATCGCTGACTACGAATCCATCGGCCCCGGGTTCGAGACCCGACGGCAGCCGGCGCGCAGCAAAACCGAGCTGTTCATCCTTCCACACAATAAAGAAAGTGGTTGATAGATAAATGGGTACCCTAGGTGGCCTAGTGGTTAAGACGCTGGGCTGCTGATGGGGCGTGGTTCGGATTCCACGTTAAACTGTAGGTCTAAGGTGGAGTGAAAAGCTTGACCTTCGACAGAATGAACAATTCGGGCGGAAGTTAACCAAAGGTTATATATATATATATATATATATATATATATATACACCGGGTGTCCGAGAATTATCTGTACAATTTTTGGCTGTTATTAAAAGTCAACCATGACGTGTAGAAATTCCAGTGTTGTCCCATTTTACAGAGAATCTCATTAAGTTTTTTCTGATACCACGTTTTGACAAGTTTTTTAGAAATGTACGCGGGTGACAGACATTGATGATTTAAAAGCAAGAATCACAGCTGCTATTGAGCGAATTGATGTGGATATGCTGCAGCGTACATGGCAACATTTGGAGTATCGATTGGATGTTTCGCGAATCACTGATGGTGCACATATCGAATGTTTGTAACAACGTTACTTTAATAAAAGAAACTTTTGAAAATACAGATTCTAAATAATCTTGTTTAAGAATTTTACGTGTGTTATCAAGAATTTTATTAAAAGATGAAATTGTACAGATAATGTTCGGACACACTGGAATTTCTAAAAAACTTGTCACAACTTGGTATCAGAAAAAACTTAATGAGATTCTCTGTAAAATGGGACAACACTGGAATTTCTACACTTCATGGTTGACTTTTAATAACAGCCAAAAATTGTACAGATAATTCTCGGACACCCTATATATATATATATATATATATAATATATATATGAGAAGATTGTTTATGGCGTGTAAATTGTTGTTCTAGAAAGATAAGAAAAGCTTTGGTAAGCAGAGAGAGAGAGAGAGAGAGAGAGAGCTGAGGTTATAGTACCTTGAATCATAAAAGTGAATGATATTTGAGCTATAGAATAGATAAATTTAAAATCAAAGAAGTGTGATAAATTGGGCTGTTAAGCTCTAAAGTATAATTTAAAACGCATATCTTATCTCGAATTTCTGATTTCCAAGATTCGCTAATAAAGAAATAAAACGTGTATATATATATATATATATATATATATATATATATATATATATATATATATATATGAGAAGGACTTTATGGCACGTAATAAATTTTTTTTGTAGAAAAACCACGATTAACAGAGTTATACACGAAACAACGAAGCAATTCTTGTTTATAATGCTTTCGCGTCACCCTTGAACTTTTTTCCGGAAATTTACATATATAGAACCGCCTTTGCTCTCCGTTCGAATTGTTCGAATCTTTACACTCCACCTTAGACCCACTTTTAAACGGGGAAATGTATATATATATATATATATATATATATATATATATATATATTAGGGTGTCTCTTATTTTCGAAGTGTTGATTTGTTTTAGGATGCGCCCCCTCAACCAGTTCCATCGGTTGAAAAAAATCACATATAAAAGTTTTTTTGCATTGAACAATTTTTAGAGGTCGCCCCCGCTTATTAAAGTTCATAAAATATAGCTATTATTTATGCAATTAATATTTGAAATTACTAGCAGTTGTCAAGTATACTAAACATATGTTTTTAATTAATTAATCATCATATTTATGATGAATTCAATTAAATGAATATATTAGAGATAATTGTCAAGTTTGTAGCTGAAAATATTGCTTGATAAGACAAGATCAACCTGTTTAAACATGTTTCATCAAGAATGCTCCAGATTATGTTGCAATTGTTTATTTGTCATCATTCAGTGTTCTGCTGTCATAAGTAAAAGGTGTGTAACTGTGTATCACTATCCTTCTTTTTTGCTATTATCAGATAATAAGCTATGTTATTTATATTTTTCACAATTATTTATACTGATTTTGTTATTAGTGTTTGAAAAAAATTTAATGAATTTAATGAAAAAATTAGAATTTATGCTCTTATACACATATTATGAAGTTTTAAACAATGTTGCTATTTGTCACAAAGAATTTAATTTAGTTCAATGGAAATTTTACCTGACATGTGTTTCATGATCTGTGTTTCTATCAGTGGCGTCACTAGAGGGGTGCGGGGGGTTTTTGTGCAGTGTTTGAGCAGAAATTTATTATTTTTTATAAAAATATCCCTGTAGTTAGTTATAACAACAAAAACATTTTTCGTAAGCCCAGCTTACATGTATCAATATACCTACAAGGCTAAAACTCTATGCTAATTTACTTTTTGAACCTTCTAATGCGCTCCGGTCAGAGATGTCATTATTACCCAATTACAATGACGCTTCGAATCACGTGGTTTCGTCTGCACGCTCTACAAGCACGCGCTGTTGTTTTCGTTGCTGCTGGTGTTTTTATAGTCGCTGATTTTGTCAAATTTTCTGTTGTTTTAGCTACAATATTGTGGTAATTAGTATTTGTGAACCTATATCAATAACTTTTTTGAGAATGAAGTAGTAATTAAACGAAAAGAAGGAGAAAATAAAAAAAGGCTTCCGCTCAGTTGTTGCAGCAGCTCTGTCTTTATGATGTTGCAGCCTCAAATTTATGAGTATATTTCCATATGCATTTGTCTACAACTTCTACATTATTTGGGCCGTTATTGATTATGCAAACTTAATCCATTAATGTATCTCATGTAACGGTAAAGTTTAACGTTAAAATGAACATAATTTTGATGTAGTTCTTAAACGTTTTTACTTCGAATTCTATTGTTTTCTTACCGAATTTTCACTTTAACCACATGAAACTATGTAAATGTAAATACATTTAGGCTGTGCGTATGATATTGTAATTTAAAGGAGTAATTTTAATTTTGCTAGTTGTTTATGTCACTACTATTGCCATTACATTCAGTGATATACGGGAATTACGATTTACGAGTAACATTAGTACAAAAAACATTACTAAGGATTCTGTATGGTCTGGTACGGGAGGAGGTCCATGGGGGGGTGGGTGACACCATGAGTTACCGCACTGGGTGACACCAGCCCTAGTGACGCCACTGTTTCTATTTCCAATAAAATAGCAAAACATAAATTTCTACTACAAAAATATTTATTCCTTGTTTCTTAGATTAAAAAATAATAGGAATAATAATTGAGAAAAATACGTTAGATTTATAAAATAGACCAAATTAACTTTATGTCTACCAAATTTTTTTTTTTTTGTAATTTAAAAAAGTCAAAACAGTGATTTAGCCCTGCTTTACAAAACCATAACACTACATTAATATTTTGTTTTCTTATTTTGCAGATGAATACAAGAAGACCATTCTATTTGCTCGGATCTACAGTAGATGATATTAAAGGCTCAAAGCTGCCCCCATATAGGCAAGCTTTTGGTTATTTTATACACCTCCACAGAGAGAAAAACATGACAATCCGCGATGCTCTGCGTCAATCTATTCGAGCCACAATAGTTATCTGGGATAAGGCCAATATTCCTACTCAGCAGGAACCTCGTGCCATGAAGAAGTTAGAGAATTTCTTTAACGAATGGACTTGCTTAAAGAAGCATGCTTCCAGAACAAGCCAGAGCCATAAAACCAAGGAGGCTGATTTTGTAGAGCGATTGGAAGATCTCTTTGACATCGCCCATGGAGACGCTGAGAAGCTGATCAAGAATCGTGAGGACTGGGAGTTCATTCAACTGCAAAGACAAAAAGGTCGTCCTGGCTCAATCGGTGGTGTGGACACTGTACATCTTCACCGCACAAAAAATGCAGTCAAACGGTTGGAAGCTGAGGCAGAGAGAAAAAGAAAGTCAGAATCTTTGATGGAGGCGTCTACTAGTCAAGTTGTATTGGCTTCTTCCACATCTTCCAGCAACACTGATGAAAGTGAGAATGAGGAGGAGGAGCCCAAAGGAGCTTGTGCTTTACCAAAATCTAAGCAAAAACGAGGCATGAAAAACATCATGACTATTCAGATGTCTGCTGCCCTGGATCGTACACAAATTTCCTCTAGAAAGGCAACATTTATCCTCGCAGAGGCAGCTAAAAGCTTTGGTTTGGACGCTTCAGATTACAACATAAACCAACATTCTATCCATCGCCTTCGAAATAAGAACCGAGCTCGTCATGCTAAAGACCTCACCTCGCACAAGCACATTGATCGTCTCCCAGTACTTGTGTCAGGACCTGGTGTTGAACAGCTGCTTGGTGTCCCCAAAATCCCAAACTCAACTGGAGAAGCACAAGCTGAAGCAGTCTTTAACTGCCTGAATGAATGGGGAATTACAGAGAGAGTAAAAGCAATTTGTTTCGATACAACAGCTTCAAACACGGGTCAATATAGTGGAGCCTGTGCTCTCATCGAAGCAAAATTGGGACATGATGTTTGGTACTTGCCTTGTAGACACCATGTTTTAGATTTATTGTTGGGAGCTGCATTTGAAGCAACATTGGGATCTACATCAACTGGTCCAGAGATATTGATCTTTAAGCGTTTTCGTGACAATTGGACTTCTGTTGATCAAAGCCAGTTCCAAACAGGTGAGACAGACACGATTACTAAAGAAGCAATTATCTAGTCTAAAACTGAACTAATTCAGTTTGCTAGATCCCAGGTACCTATGCTACGGGATGACTATCAAGAACTTTTGGATCTGTCCATCATCTTTCTTGGAGGTGTCCCCAATAAAGGCATCAAGTTTCGTGCACCAGGTGCCATGCATCGAGCTCGCTGGATGTCCAAAGCGCTCTATTCTATCAAGATGTGGCTTTTTCGAAACCAGTTTAAGATGACTAAGGCTGAAGAACGAGGAATTCGAGATCTTTCCCTTTTTTCTGTTCTCATCTATATGAAGGCTTGGACAACATCCTCACTCCCTATTGAAACCCCATTTAATGACTGGCTCCTTATGAGGTCATTGATTAATTATCCTAACAAAAAGATTTCTGATGCAACTAAAAAAAAGCTCTCTAACCACTTATGGTACCTGTCTGAAGAAGCAGTTGGTCTTGCTTTCTTTGATGAGCGAATTACTACAGATGTAAAGAAACGCATGGTAAAGGCATTAGAAGATGAGTCCACTGATAGACCACCCAAGCGTCCTCGGATTCCTGAATCGACCTTCTGCTCTGGTGAAGGACTACACCAACTTGTTACAAGAAATACTAGAGAATTCTTTACTAAGCTGAATTTGCCAGAAGGATTTCTGAACAAGGCACCCAGCACTTGGACATCCAACTGTGAATATTTAAGGGCCAGAGCTATTGTTGCAGCTCTATCTGTTGTAAATGACCGGGCAGAACGTACAGTAGCTTTAGTTCAAGAGCTGAATAAGAAATTGACAGTGGGGGAAGAGCAGCTCCAGTTCCTGCTCCAAATTGTTGCAAAACACCGCCAGAGTCACCCAGTTCCATCAAAAACTGTTCTTCTCAAAAAATAACCATCAATGAGGTCGCACCTTAAAATACACCATATTGTATAATCATTGTATATTAAATAAATGTTGTATAAGGAAATAATGCTAATTAAATTAATTAAAGTATGTAAATAGCACTGGCATTTTGAATTTATCTCTATATAATAAACTAATGTTTTTTTTTTGTAGCAATGCTTCATTGCTGATTATATATAAAAAAAGAGCCAGGAAGGATTTTGGATAGGAGAAAAAGGATTGGGATAAAGAAGGATTGAGGACCAAAGGATGAATTATAACAACATCAAGGATAGGTTAGAAAAGGATCAATGATAAATAAGAAGGCCTATACTTATAAAAACGAATCAAACTAAAAAAAGAAGGAAGGAATTATGTGTATAATGAGCATAATCATATGTCAGGAGCTATTATGCCATGGTCACCATTTTTATTAACCGGGGGCGACCCCTAAATATGAGCCAATTTGTGTCAAACTTTCAAGTTTCAGTTTTTATGCTAAATGGAACTATTTTAGGGGGCGCAGATAAAATAATTCAACATTTCAATTTTTGACTACCCAATAAGAGACACCCTAATATATATATATATATATATATAATATATATATATAATATATATAATATACGAGAGAGAGAGAGAGAGAGATAAACAGATAAACAACATGATCGAGTGTTGCAATAACGGGGTCCTGCCCCTACGAATCGTAGAAGGACGTGGCGGGTCTCGACCCCGCCTCCACCTTAGGCATACTTTTAAACGGAGAAGTGTATATATGAGAGAGAAATAAACAACATGATCGAGTGTTGCAATAACAGGGTCCTGCCCCTATGAATTGTGGAAAGATATTTACACTCCACCTTAGGCCTACGATTTAGCACGGATCATTAGGTCACCCTGACTATCAGCCTCGGAAGGCCGCACCGGGTCTCGAGCCCGCCTCCACCTTAGAGTTTGACGCTGATCATTAGGTCACCCTGGTTATCAGCCTCGGAAGGCCGCGCCGGGTCTCGAACCCGCCTCCCTTACAGTTTGACGCACATAAACGTGATGGGTGCCAACTGGCTGATGATGCCCGGAGGCACTGGCTGATTAAGACAACTGGCTGATGATGCCCAGAGGCACTGGCTGATTAAGACAACTGGCTGATGATGCCCGGAGGCACTGGCTGATGATGCCAACTGGCTGATTAGGGGTCCTATAAGACAGCGGCTGCTCGGCTGGTCTTAATATGCGACCAGCCACGCGTGGCTGGCTACGAAGGCAGGAGGAGAACGGAAGTCAGTTCCTTCTTCCCCAAAAAATCCCACAAATGAGGTGGGATGCTGCTGCAGGAGTCGACCGCGGGTCGACCCCGAACCGTCGTTCAAAACCATCATAAAGCAATGGAATGAGTAAGGACTCGAATTGTATATAAACAATTTTCAATTGTACTTTTGAAACTTTTGTAATGTGTAAAACACCTTGTAAAGGTATTCCTCCGCTTTAATTTTTGGATTGTGATCCCTCAAATTGATGCGGAAGTTACCTACGCTTCAATGCAAATAGAAAGTAGCTGGGTTATTTACGTTTCAATATTATTTGCAAATTAATAACGAATTTGGGCGAATGCACTCACTGTTTGTACGAGGGTGGCCTGAAAAGTAATGCCTCCCCTCAAATAAATTTTAAACGGGTTGAATTATTCTTCAAAATTATACATTTACTTTTCTATAAAATTATTCCCTGCTTCGATACATTTACGCTAACGATAAATGAGTTTTTGAAATCCATCCCGGTAAAACTCGGAGCTTTGACTACGAAACCAAAATTTCACAGCTGCCTTAACTTCTTCGTCAGACTCGTAGCGACTTCCACGGAGATGTTCTTTAAGTTGAGGAAAGAGGTGAAAATCGGTGCTATATGAAATGCAGATCCTCAATTGCTTCTCGCATTTGAACACTGGTGTGAGGACGTGCGTTGTCATGGTGAACAATGACTGCATTTACGTGGGTGCGAACCCTCCTGGTCCGTTTTTTTCAACTTCTTTAGAGTTTCAATATAATGTGCGGAGTTGATCGCTGTCCCTCTTTCCGTAAAGTCTTCGAGAACAACACCACTGATATCCCAAAAAACAGTCATCATCACTTTTTCAGCCGATTTTTTAATTTTGAATTTTTGTGCCGATATTCCATGGATTGCCGTTTATTTTCAGGGTCATAATGGTGGACCTACGCCTCGTCTCCTGTCACATTGCTGTGCATAAATTCATCTTCATTTTCGAAACGCTACATATTTTCTTGGCAAATGTGTAGTCTCTCAGTTTTCATCTCGGAAGTGAGCATGCGAGTCACCCATCTGGCGCAGACCTTTCGGTAACCAGGAATACTGATACTGTGTCTCACTCGCTCTTTGGAGATGTCGAGCATTGCAGCAATTTCATTTTATTTAATGCGACGATTTCCACGAATCGGTTTGTCAACGTAGTTCCGACAAGACTCGTCGTTGCTGTTACAGGCCTTCCACTTGCGGTTTGTCTTTGTCTCGCAAATCTTCTTGCCCCGCTTCTCCTCCTTTACACTGCCTCGTCCAACGTCGAACGGTACTCGCATCAACACACTGTTTGCCGTACACAGCTTGCATTCGCCGATGAACGTCTATGGGAGCAACACTTTCCGCGGTCAAAAATTCAATTACGGCACGTTGCTGGAAGCGAACATCTTTACTCCTTTCCGTTGTAATCGATACTGAACCAACGTGTGGAATGAGTGCACACTATATTAGGCTACAAGAAAAAACCGGTTTTATCTGGTTACCTCTACACAATCTGGAATTGGGTGTTTTTACTCTATTCATATTTCATATTTATTCATTTACTCATATTTCATATTTAGTCATTTACTCATATTTCATATTTATTCATATATTCATATTTATTGTTTATTCATATATTCATATTTCATATTTGTTTATTCATATATTCATATTTATTGTTTATTCATATATTCATATTTCATATTTATTGTTTATTCATATATTCATATATTCATATTTCATATTTATTGTTTATTCATATATTCATATTTGTTTATTCATATATTCATATTTCATATTTATTGTTTATTCATATATTCATATTTGTTTATTCATATATTCATATTTCATATTTATTGTTATTCATATTTCAATACAGTATTAAATTTCGAAAAACTTTTGGCCTTGGCTTAAGCTAATTTAGTAACAAAATAATTACAAAATATTCGATATCTTTTGGGATAAGAGAAGCAAAATTGGTTAAAAATAAAACTTAATCCAATAATTGTGAGCAGTGGAACAGAATTTTAAAGATTTTGCAGCGTGGTGCTGTCGAGGAGTTCTCCCGCGTTATCACACTCACTCCAGAGATCAATCTACTCAGAATTTTCCATAAAAATCGCCTTCTCGATGGTCGAGACAAGAACTATACAGAAATTACTCGCTCAAGACGCGTATAACGAGAATTTTCAGTGTTCTTCGCCCGCTGCTCGCCATGCGTCACATTTAGTACCGCACTTGAACTTGAAGGCCCAGAAATGAGATTGAAGATATTTTGTATTATTTTCCGTAATAATCCCCCCCCCCCCAAGGTCGCGTATTAAGAAACTTAGTTAATTTGCGTATAATTACTTTTTTCGAAAGATTGAGTATCACGCTAGAAATTTGCAGTTTGTGCAGTGACGCGGTGTTGATCAGAGAAACTATCATACAGGCCCTCGTTGTCCAATTCTAGTCACGTTGTTTAAAATATGAGGAACTTGGGATCCCACCAGACTTGACAAAAAACTAATGCTATGCACGCGTATATATATGTTTTAGTTAAATAATTCAATTAATAATATTAGGCCTACCAATTCAATCACCAATATTAACACGTAACTGATAATGGTTGATTCCGTTTACGTCGTTTGTAATCATAATTATTTATAGTCATACAAGGTGCCCCAAAAGGTACCTACCAAGTTTAAGCCTTTAGTTCACTAAAACTATTGAGCGTAAAGATAGTTCAAACACCATTCAAATCAGCATCTCAAGCCATATATGTACAGGGTGTCCCAAAAGTCCCTATCTATTTTGTTGAAATAGGCTGAATTTCAAATAAATGTCACACTGACCTGAATACAGATGTATTTCTATACAAATTACAAGTATTACACCATTAAAATCTTTTATTAGTAGTTTCCACATGTGCTCCATCTGTATCTCTGCAAATCTCAAAGCGGTCAGCTGCACTGCGGAACACATTTCCGAGCATTTCACGGGTTATTTTCTCAACTGCTTGCCTAATGCGATCTCGCAGATCTGGTAAATCTCGAATATTTCTGCGGTAGACCTCTGATTTAATGAAACCCCAAGCAAAGAAATCCAATGGGGTCAAATCCGGAGATCGCGCTGCCCAGGGCCTATTTCCCCCACGTCAAATCCAACGATTTGGAAAACGCTCTTTTAGGTATGTCTGAACAATTCTGGCATAATGACAATGTGCCCCATCCTGCTGAAAGACTACATTGTCGAGAATGCCATCTTCAAGAAGTTGAGGTTCTAAAATTAATTAAAAATTTAAAAATTTAAAAATAATTAAAATAGAAATCTAATGCATGTATTTGTCTAGAAAGGTGCATGCAATCATGTCATTAAAACATTCATTTGAAATTCAGCCTATTTCAACAAAATAGATAGGGACTTTTGGGACACCCTGTATATGACAATGTGTTCGATGTGCTGTTCCTCCACTTCGACGATTTTTCGCAACCTCGTCCCAAAATTCGATACCACGATGTGGAGAACCTCTTGTCAGAATGTCGACGATTTGACGTTCAATCGATGATTTCAGCTACTCCAAAGTCTTTGGGTTGCTCTGGTAAACTTTTATCTTTGAGGTATCCCCACAAAAAGAAGTCGCACGGGTTGAGATCAGAAGAATAGGCAGGCCAATCAATGCCGCTTCCATCCATAGTGCTTCCGATAGTCCAAACCAATGACGTGAGTAGTACAGTGTGTCAGCAAATTTTCATCGAATTCTATTCATTCGTTTCGGAGAAAATGTAAATTAATGTTGGTAGGTACCTTTTTGGCCACCCTGTACTTCGCTCGTTCAAGAAAAAAAAATATGACCATTATAAAAATTGTTTCGCATCTCAACCGTGTGAGTTCAACTTTGTGGCTGCATTTAAAATCTAAATGAATCGTCAGCTTCAAGTAAATGTTATCCTTTGAGTGGCTGAAATTTCTTCAAAATCTGCTATTGGAAATTATTACGTGATAATGCAAGCATACAACGACTAGTTATCGGTAGGCTCGGGGCAATGAGATGGACGGTAACATAACTAGGAAAAATAATTCGCTTTTCAACGAACTGAAACGAGCCAAATGCGTTACGTTCAGCGGGATGGTCTATGCACCTTCCTCATTTTTCAGACTGGTTTGGGACACTTGTTGGCTCGGTGAAGCTCATAGTCTGTCGAAGCAGCGTTAATGTTTTGTCGGTCCATTTATTTATTCGACAAAACTTCGCTCATTGGTTTAACGTTAAAGTAATATCCGATTCACACAAGCCAATTTTAGGGAAACGAAAACAGAAACTATCCGATAGTTTGCGAAACTGCCTCTAGTGTGGACAGTTTATTAACAGAAACACCGTGAACGACTCTTTTCCAAAACTCTCCAAGGAAATACTTCTGACCATTAACTATTTCGGAAACTGAAAGGGAAACTGTATAGCCAATGTTTGATAAAATGCGTGCTAAATATAGCAATTTTTCTTTCATTTGGGCATTGATTATAAATAACGACAAACTTATTATATAGTTATAGGCATACTGTTCTTTTGTACAATAAATTATATATATATATATATATATAGATATATATATATATATATATACACACACACACAAGCGTAATTCACAATAAACTGAAGTCACAAAAAATTATCTCCTCCACAGATATATATTTGTAGACAAAAGATAAATATATATTATATATATATATATATATATATATATATATATATATAAGGGGATGCCACCACTGAGTCACCGAAAGCCTCAGAGAATTAAAATCTTATATAGGTCTGCAAGTTATGTTTCAGACCAAAAAAGACCCTAGGATCCACTCATGGCTGACCTACCTAACCGTGTTTGTAATTGTGAATTATTCGCAATATGAAATAATAATAGCAATGAATTAAATTTATTCGTTTTCAGTTAAATTATAAAAATTTTAATTCCCCTTCCATCCCCGCAATATCTTAATACAAAATATACACAAACACACTGTACATATAAAATTATGTACTTCTACAAAATATTTATCTAGTCTATTAACAAGGTAGGCAACTGTATGAGCGTTTTCTGTAATTGAATGTCTATCATGTGCGTATGTCTGCCAACTCTTTGAATGTCGCCGTTTCAACTTGGGTCTCCCGCCGTGAAAGGTATTTATGCGGCAAATGATGTACTGAGTCGTTCATACTTCGCGGTGTTGTGCCACCACGAGAGTAGAGAAAATCTGTTTCCGGCGAAGAATCAGTGGAGGGTCCCTGTATCTATCCCCGTGTACTTTTTCCTTATGGGTGATCACCCGTTGTTGCTTCGGCTAATTCAAGTCTCCCACTGACAGGTGTTTATGAGGCAAGTGGTCAAAAATGAGTTGTTCGATGGTTGATCATGCTATGTGGGGCATAAATCAAGCAGAGACGTCTCTCTCAAGTTGGGGGACGACTAAGTATGAGTAAATGTTTAAAAAAATTCCCGCGGGGTTACGTCATACTATTTTAAAAAATATTTATTTAATCGATTCAGTAAAAAGGTCGTAAAAAATTGTAACAAAGAACAATTGTCGAGTCCATTCACATCATGCAAACATTTTTGTCGTGCATCGTTATGCATCTACACCATACGTTTGTTGTTTGAATGATTTTTTCTTATTTCTTACATGAATATATATTTACAAAAGAGTACACACTTGATTACACTCTATACTATTTCATATTCTAATCAAATACTTTCATAAAAGTAATAATTTCTTTTCCTACAAATTATGTGCACTCTTTACATCTTTTGATGCACCTGTGGCAATACACGCAGTGTCCACAAAGATTAATGACATGGTTTCGAGGTCTGGTTAGACATACTCCACGTGGATGTTTTACCTCCTGATATTCAACATCTGACTCCGAGTAAATTTCATAATCATCGTCGTCTGGAGAATCTAACAATTCTAGTTCACTCATTGGCGAAATTCTGTATGTGTCACTGTCTGAAATAAAATTTGATCTACTCATAAACTGCACTTCACGACTTTCAAGTTCAACGGAAGGAAGACCGGCATCATCACTTAAATAATTTGTTTGCATTAATCCCTGATGGACCAGGGATGGGCTAAGATATCGTCGTCAGTATTCACTGGTTCATTAACTAAATTGCCAGTTCGCTCAATATTAGCCTTTACTGAGTTAATATGTTCCGATTGTTGAGTTGATTCAATTAATTCAACAGAGTCCTCAGTTGTTACATTTTCACTTTGAAAATGTTCATTATTTACAGATGCAACATTCACGTAATGTGAAACGCTTTGAGTATCTGAATGAACTAAATTGTTGACGGCATCGGTATAAGGATGAAACCTTAGGCACGATTCATGAACATTTTCCCTCCTCAATCTTTTCAGCTGACCTCTGGAGAAAGGCAGCTGACGTATTGGAACATTTCCTGGTAGTCTGTCTGCCAGGAAATGGCTTGGAGAACGCGTAGAAAGCAGGCGATTTTCCACCGGGGTATTTCCACGAAGTACCTCTACTGCATCACTGTTTGGAGGACGCGTTGAAGGTAAACGATCTTCATCGGGGACACTTTCGGGATCTCTCTCTGATGCATTGCAGATTGGAGGACGCGTTGAAGCCAAACGATCCTCCAGAGCAGGGTTTTGAGGACTCTCAGAATGCAGACGATTCTCCTCCGGAGCAGTTTCATGAAGTACATCTACTGCGTCAAGGTATTGAGGACACGTAGAAGGCAGAAGATCGTCCTCCGGGTTATTTCGTGGGTGTTTCTCTGCTAAGTTGTTTTCAGGATGTGTAACAAGCAAACGACCCTCCTCCGGGACATTTACGTGATGTCTGTTTGGCAGATTGTGGATTTGGGCATTTTGACGTGGTTGAAGTAAAGGAGTTGTATGCTTCAGTTTACGAAGAAACTGAGGAAGGTGATGTAATTAGATCTCAGTTCATCCATGGCACTCGTAATTCTTCTTTCCTAGAAACGGGTCAAGAGTAATTTGTGATAATTTTATAAATTTATTGGCCGATATTAACCGTTTTCAAGGATTTGAATCGCAAATACCGCTCCGTACGAGTACATTCAATAGAAAGGACAACATCTACCACACGAGAACGAACTTGCGTAAGTACTAAACCTTTTTATGATGTAATATTTTCTGTACTGTTTTATAATAAAAATTGTTAGTTCCTAACAACGTACACCGTTTTACATTCGAAAGATATCAGTAACGTACAGTCTACTGCAATAGTTCCGCCCCACTTCCTCCGAGATGTGGCAGTAACGCAGTCCCTCTTTCTCCCCGACCCTCACTCCTTTCCTCTCCTTTCGCTACACCAAAAACGACGATATTACGAGATCAAACTCTCTGTATGGAATCGCACAATAGCTGAAATTAAATCACCATAATGTAGAGGAATACAACACTTATTTATAAGTGTTAATATCGAATCACGATATGACAAAAAGTACTGCATCACGAATGATTCCAAAATTCGAAGGACACTGTAATTCAGCGTGTCAGATTACGATTCGAATATCATCTAATTTTAAACTGTGATTTGAACCCAGCGACAAAATATATCAAATAATATATATTAATATATATGTAAAAATGAATAATTCTAACATTTATATTTGCATATAAAGTCCAAACTCGCGTAACACTCTGACTGCATACAAAATGCAAGTTTGGAAAAAAAATTATTTTCTTTGTTCTATTTTTGCTAATTGGTGAATTATTTCTTTCTTAAATTACCCAATCATTTTTTAAATTAAGCTTAATCGTGTAATCGTGTTAAATTCTGCAATGTTAATTTTCTTATATATTCTCTCTTAGTTGTGAAAGATGAAGTCATACTTGCTAAAACTCTAAATTAACACTTAATTTTAAATTTTAAGCATTTAATTTTGGCTCATATGCATGTTTAATTTTAATCCATAATAAAATGCATATTTCAATTTCCATTTTTAGTTAACTCGGCAAATCATAACATCAAATCTGGCAATATACTGTTTAAAAGAAAAATGACTTCATCTTCAAATATCTTCTTATCTGCCAGTATGCTGTTACAGCCCAAATTTACCTTTATCTTCAAATATTTTGCAAAAACAATTCAGCCAATTGAGAATAAAAGGCAAAACAGGTCAACATTAGATAATAATGAAGTCACCAAATTATTAGTATATAAACTCTCATAATTTTTCAAATAATCATTCTCATTATTCTGATCTGACCTAGAGGCTGTAATATTTTAGAAGCAGTAAAATTCAGTCAGAGGATCTCTTTGTTTTCTCCTTTGAGCCCTGCTTTCTCCAGAGAACTTAGTTTTAAAATAAAATAAATAATTTCCCGATACGGTACAAGAAGAATCGGGGAACCGTCAGATAATTTAGTAAGTTCTCACAGAATCCTCCGATCCACTACAAGAAGAAATAGGAGTGTACTACGAGCTGCTGAACTGGCCCACCAAGGGGTGACCTAAACCCCATTGAAAATGTGTGGGAAAATGCGGTTAACGTTTACGAGCCTGGCAGGTTTGCCACTATGGCTTTAAAAGCTTTAAATAGCTTTAAATTTTGAACATTGTCGACAAAAATGGCTTTAAAATCGCTTTATTTGGTTTGGAGAGCTTTAAAAGGATCACCTGAAGATTAGGGCCCCGAGCCTTCTTTAGTTAGCCTTATAAGGCTTATAAGGCTTATAACGTTAACCAACTAAAATATCACGACTTAACCTAACCAATCGTCAAGGGCGTACAGTTGACCTAACGATTGGTTAGGTTGTCGTCGTGATATTTTCGTTAGTTAGCCTTATAAGGCTAACTAACGAAGGCTGGGGGCTCTGATCTTCAGGTGATCCCTTTAAAAGGCTTTAACGAAGAATTTTGTTTATTGCAAAGAATATAAATGTTTTGTTTCAATAAGATGAAGGTTATCTGGTTTGTCAATTCCATCCAAAAAGTGGGATCTTTTCCGTTTGACTGCCGCCATTGAAACATAAGAGGTGAGTGCCCCCAGCCTTCTTTACTTAGCCTTATAAGGCTAACTAACGAAAATATCCCGACCTAACCTAACCAATCGTTAGGTCAATTGTACGACCTTGCCGACTGGTTAGGTTAGGTCGTGATATTTTTGTTAGTTAGCCTTATAAAGCTAACTAAAGAAGGCTGGAGGCCCTGATCTTCAGGCGATCCCCTTATTTTTCTGAGTACACGATTAAAACTTAAAAATTAAGCATGGATCTTGAAAGTAATTAAAATTGTTTATAAGAAACAAAATTTGAAGGGGAAATTAAGAAAAGCTTTTTTATAAAGTAACTTATTTTGTATCATCAAGACATTTCAGTTAAAATACAAAAAGTTTAATTATGTTTCAATGGCGGCAGTCAAACGGAAAAGATCCAAAAAGTGTAGGTTTTGTGTTCAGTGAAACTTGACGTTATATATTTTGTTAATTTCAGATACTCAATATATGTTTTGAAGAAAACTTTAGCTTACTACACACATCTGCTTATTCCGAAGAATGTAAATATTTTGTTTTATTGAATTGAATTGAATAACCTTTATTAATAATAAAATAAATACATTCGTTTTACAATTTACAATGACATGAATAATTGCGAAGCTCGACTATTTATTTTATTTTATTTGGCCCTTAAGCTCTAGGCTTTACTGGGCTCTTATTAAAAACAAACAGCTAGTTGTTATTAAGTAAATAAGTATTATTAATAGTTAAAGTATGTATTAATTTTAAATTATCACTACTGACATGACAAATGCAAGGTCACCATTGAAGGCATTATACCAATACCATACAAAGAAACCAATATTATACACGAGAAATAAGAACTGAACAATCCCAAGAAATGCGTTTTTAATACTAGATTACACACGAGAAATTAATATTTAAACAATAGTAATGGACATTAATCCTAGATTTTTGTTAGTATGCCATTATTAATCGGGATTTCAACTTGGTTTTAAACAAATGCCGATATAAAAAATATTGTGAATGTAAATTTAAGTCATTCCATAGTTTCAATCCAATGAAAATGGATAGTTTTTGAGATGAAGACAATCTAAATCTTTGATCTATTTCTGGTCTGATACGAGTGGATTTCTTGATGAGTTACAAAATATCTATTTACCCATTGCAAATTAATGATTTTGTTCTTACACTCGTAAATAAAAATAAAATGTGCCAGTTTGGTATATCGTTGAGCTTTAGTAGGTTTAGCTCTTTAAATAATGCACAAGAGTGATCAAGGAAATCAGCATCAGATAATAACCTTCTTGCTCGTTTTTGGATGACAAAGATACCATTTAATGCGTTGTTAGCGGAGTTTCCCCAAACAAGGGTGCAGTATTAGGGTGTGTCAATTTGGGAGGTGAAAATTAATTTTTGCCAATTCCTTCACTGAGGGGTTTTAAAAATATGTTTTTGGATGTGAAGAATTCAAATCTGCTATTATTTTTGTGATTGCTCAACACTTAGCTTGGTAAATCTACGTTTGATTAAAAAGCACATAAATTGCTCTCGGAAAACAACATTTATTAATTTTAGCTTCTCAAAATGTCAGGTAATGCTATAAAAATTTTAGTTTCTCTGCATAAAACATATCCTAGTAATCATAAAACATATCCTTGTAATCATAAAACAACATTAGAAAGTAATGACATCAGTAAAAAAAATATTTAAACAACAAGTTTCATCAAGTCTTGCTTTGATTCGTTCTTGGACATCAGCCGCCGACTTGCTTCTTGGCCTCTGATATAGCCCTCACGTTTCTCATGTGTATACACCCTGCCTGCTGCCTCTGTGACTTGTTTCACACACCTCTCTATTGACTGAGCATGACAGGGCCACTGTGGAACTTGCATAGGCTTGTCAAAGAACTTCTTTACTTCCGCTGTAGTCAGTTTACATGTCAAAGGAGGTTCAAATACCCCGTCAGACCAGTCTGTCAGCTCCAACACGGAAGAAGCACTGGGGTTGATGGAAGGTGTCTTCCTGGGACGTACAGAAAGATCTCCAAGTGTGCCATCATCTCCACCCCTCATGTCAACAATCTTTTGGACACCAGCTCTCCTCTCCTCACTGTCATCTGAGCACAAGAGTGTCTGGATTATCATTTCGCTGAATGCATACCATGCTGAGCGCTTGATGGTTGGCAAAACAGCATCCACTACAGCCTTCTTTTGCAGCCTAACTAGCCGCAGCTGAAACAAGATGTGGCGTGGGCCTTCCACCCAAGAGTGTTTTACTTTGATGTTGAACCAACAGGGGTAGTACACACCAACTATGTATTCCACTATCAGTCTTAAGTTGTTGAGGGTTTTGCCTTTAAGGCCATGTTTTGAAACCCATATGCGACAAAGCCTGTTTGCTGTTGTCAACCACCTTGAATGGCTCACTGGACCAATTTCAAGAAGGGCCAGATCTGTGGGAAGTTCTCCTGTCCTTATGGCCTGTGTGATCCTATACCCGTACGCTTGATCAGTAGAGAGATCCTTTACGACATTGTCACTCAGTGAAGTAAGAGGCTCTCCAATTGAGAGTTTGGTGAATGAAGGATCAATTTCAAGTTCGGTTGCAGTGTCTAGCATCTTGCCAATGTTACCTGTCCACTTGTTGTTAGACAAGGTCTTCCCATCCAGTGCTGTGATCAAGTGTCGCAGGGGTAACTCGTTAGTATGGAGGGCACAAACCAACCAGATCAGCTTACGGCAAAGCTTGACCTCTACCCAATGCATGGAACCACCCTCCCAGCCAGTGTTAACATTTGTAGAATCACCTCCAATGGCCTGCAGGCTTTTATCAATGCCCTTCTTCTTCATGAAATCTACAAGATTATCAGCAATAACTTCAGCAGGTTTTTTTCTCGTTGAGCCTTTCTCAGGAGTGAAGTGGTAGAGATATCTTCCACCTGGCTCACTGCACACAGAATAATGCTCTTCTTTGATGATGCTGGGGAACTGACGATCTGAATTGTCTGCTTTCAGCATAACTTTAGTTGTATCTTGACAGCCGTCAAAGAAGATGCAGTCAATTTCACCCTTCTTACAAAGATCATCAAATTCCTGATCCAGGGATCTCAACTTTTTCTTGGGCCCTCTTGACTTTATTGTGATCAACTACAAGTCTCTTGTCTTCTTCAGTGATCAAGCCAGCATCCATAAAGGCAGCAGTGGTGATGGCAGCTGTGGCACGCAGGCCAACACCATATCTGATGCTATGCATAGCAACATTAGGTATTTCTAATGTGTTGTACTCTGGCTTTTTATTGGAAGTTGAAGACGTGCTTGGTATTTCTAATGTCACTTCATAACTTCCATCCTTTCCATCTTGAGCATCAGCTATTTGTTCTTCATTTTCATTATCAGAGAAAATTATTTCATTTGATGGCATTGAAACATCCTGCTTACTTGTCTGCTTATATTCAGCAAGCCTTCTTCTTTCGTCTTCTTGCCGCTTCTGCTTTTTGACTTGTCTGTTGTGCTCAGGTTGATCTGGCAAGCCAATCTGATGTGGTCCAATAGAAACCGACTTGTCTCTCTGACCTTTAATGAAAGCAAGTTCCTTCACAGGGATCTTCATTTCCCTAGGGCATGTACAGTTAATGTGAGTTTCGTTTTTGCAACCAGCATCTGCAAGGCAGCCAAATTCAGAGCAGAGAACAATTTTACACTTGCAACTGAGGATGTCAAAAAGCTTGTCAAGTTTTGCAATGAAAGCCTCTTTGACATGTAGCTTTCCTCTCCCAAGAGATATGTTTTTGGCCTGCTCCCAGCTCTCTTGGATCTTGTTTAAGATTGTGACTCGTGAATTTACAACGGGGGCTACAAAAAAACTGTTTGCTCGTTCCCACTTTTCAAGCACTTTAGGGTAAATGTCCTTTGCAAGACTGGCTGCTGGGTAGTTTCTCACATCCTCACCACTTTGTTCTCTTAGCAGTAGCCCATATTTCAGAACGTCTCGCAGAGTTGGGAGTTCAGAGGGCAACAACTCTCTACCAGTTCCAATTAGGTTGCTCATATGTGTGAATGTCCCCAGTCTTGTCCTCCTTTTAGAAGCCATTGTAGGTCAATTCCCACTGGTTAGGATGGTAGCACTGACGGACAAGTAATCTTCAGCACACTGATGAATATGTTTCAACCTGTGAAATAAGCAAAAACAGCAGTGCATTATATATACAGCATATATAATTATTAATATAATAATTATTATATAATTCCACAAAAAAGTCAAAAAGTCACTATTTTTATGTAGCTTCTTACCAAGCAAAACTAAATTATATTAAATTAACAAAAATATCTTTAGAATTCCTAAGTCATGCTGCAACTTTTTAGCACCCCTCATATTTGGAATTTGAAAGTTGAAAAATTCGACACACCCTAGTGCAGTATGCAGGGCCGGATTAACCATTAAGCAAAATAAGCCCGTGCTTAGGGCATCAAGGGAAGGGGGGCACCACAGAAATTTTCCATTGTCGGATTTACCATGGATTTATTATACTATTATAATCGCGGCTTATAGCCTATAAGCTGTTGAAAACTGAATTATATATATTCATATATAGTATTTATTTTTTTTCATTGTTTGAATTTGTAGTGAACAACAACCCTTTTGAGAGAATAAATATATTTCGTTGTAATCACACACTTTACGCTTTGCGTTATTATTTTGTTTATATCAAATCTTTGAGCGCCATATTAAAAATACATATAGATTAAATATTTTCGTGTGCTATAGGAAGTTATTCTGAACGTGTGATTTGTGCATATAATATTAATATATATTTTACATAATCATTTGGTATTGTTTTACAGAAAGATTTAGGTTTATAGAATTGTAATATAAATTAATATTAAAATAAAAGAAACTATAAACTCTCTATATTGCTGTTGTATCAAGTGATGTTTATCACGGCCATTATAATAATAAGATATACTGACCTAAGTTAATTAGCGTTGAAGAAGTTTATCTGTTGCTCTCTCTTCTTCTCTAGGGTAAGTCTATGAAGTGTACTTTATTTGTATATATAACAATATTTTATCATACACGTATCTTTATTTTATAATTTATTTATCTATTGTCATAACAGTATAAAAGAATTTAGATTGTAATAACCAGAGTGAATAATTTGTAATGTATATATAACATCAAACGTAGTTAGGACAATTTAGGCCCTAAGCAAATGTTCATATTTCCTATAATTAAATATTGTTTTAAATAAATAAATGTAAACATAAAATGTGGCTCGTTAATAGTGAAATGTTAATATTGATATTTTTATAGATTGCGTATTATTAATTCTAATGTTAAGTATTTTTATTTTATAGGTTTCGGTTCCTTCTTTCGGTTCCTTCTTTCGATTTGATTTGTATTCAACATTTCGAGTTGATATTTCGGTTGAGTTATATTTAATTGCCACTTATATTTAAATTGCCACTTTGGTTGTGTACGGTTCCCATTTTGTCTTTCTGAGAATAAAAGAACAAAGCCAAGATTGTGATATGTGTAACTGTGTTGATTGCCACATAATATACAAATAAAATATTCTTTTTATTTCTGTATTTTACAGACCCCAAGAACCAAGATGAAACGTGTTCAGTTAAGTGGTGCACAAAAGCGAAAACTATCAAAAGAGAAACAAGAGAAGACTTTGGATTTAGAGTCCAAGACTGCAAAGCTGACTGATTTCTTCACACAAGTTCCACGACCACAACGTCAACATGATATACCGATTCTGAATCAAAACCAATCTCCGTCATCAGAAGTGGACACAAATACCACTTTGATCACTTCAAAATCAAAATATGATGACGTTGGAATCACCGAGGTGTCACAAGCAGGTTCATCTACCACATGTCTCACTACTGATCTCACTTTGCCTGTAAATTCTCTTGATACCTCTACTGCAAATGTTGATTCAAGTTGCTTTACAAGACATTCTGGGGTTGAAATAATTGCTGAAAATGAAAGTTTAGTGGACCATGGTGATGGTGGTGAAATGAATCAGTCTGCAGAAGATGAAGTAAATATAGCAAAAGATCCAGGGTTGTGGCTTGATTTCTCTGCTGATGATGTGGCTTATTGGATTGTTTGTGGACCCAGTGACTGTCAACACCACAATGGGCCATTTGACAAGTCTTACCGGCATTTCAGTAGTGGCAAACCAGCAAGATAATGTTCACAAAAACTTTTCGTTGGGACAAAAGCCAATGGTGAGAAATACAAGAGAGAGTGGTTATTGTATTCACCATCAACAGGATCAGTTTACTGTTATGTTTGTAAACTGTTTGCTCCTAAAAATGTCTCACATTTTGTTATAAGAGAAGGGTTCAGTGACTGGCGAAATACTATTGTAATTGATCATCATGAAAAAAGCACTACTCACCGAGACTCTATGCTAACATACTTAACTCACAGACAAGGTGCGGGGTTGGGACAACAGTTGGAAAAACAAATTCAGGAAGAGTGTGATTACTGGGAACATGTCTTGAGGCGTGTCATAGCTGTTATTTGTACGTTAGCTGAACGTGGCTTGTCTTTTCGAGGAACAGAAGAAAGATTTGGATCATTGCAGAATGGGAATTTTTTAGGGCTGCTTGAGCTCATAAGCCGGTTTGATCCATTTTTAGCAGGTCACATTTTGAAATATGGAAATTCTGGCAAAGGAAATCCTTCTTACCTGTCCAAAACCACCTGTGAGGAACTCATTCAACTAATGGCTCAAAAGGTCCACGCACTCATTGTTGACGAAGTAAAATCTTCTGGTTATTTTAGTTTGTCAGTTGATTCAACACCAGATCTATCACATAACGATCAGTTAAGTGTTGTACTTAGGTACTTAAAAGATGGACAGCCTATTGAACGCTTTTTAACCTTTCTGAAAATGAAAAGCCATACTGGTGAGGAAATGGCAAATCAGGTGTTGCAGTACTTACGTGAAGTTTGTAAGCTAAACTTTTCAAAATGTAGGGGTCAATCTTACGACAACGCTGCCAACATGTCTGGGCGTTATAAGGGGATGCAGCAAAAATTTTTAGAAACAAACAAGTTTGCTATATATGTGCCCTGTGCAGCCCATTCACTAAATCTGGTAGGCCGAAAAGTGCTGTTGACTGCTGTCAAGAGGCGGTTAATTTCTTCTCTACAGTGCAGTTGCTCTATACCTTTTTTTTAGCCTCAACCAGCAGGTGGGAAATTCTTAAAGGTTGTATTGGAAATGAAAGTGTCTTAAAATCCCTCTCTGATACCAGATGGGAGGCACATGCTATGGCAACAGCAGCAATTTTGAAATCTTTCCTTAAAATTTTAGAAGCGTTAGAATGTATAGCTGAAGACCAGTCACAAAAGGGAGACACTAGAAGAGAAGCAAATAATATTGCAAATAAGATGCAAGAGCTAGAATTCGTTTTTATGTTGAATTTTTGGGATGAGATTTTGCAAAATTTTCATAGAGTAAGCAAAGTTCTACAGAATAAGGATGTGAACTTAAAAACATGTGCAGATCTGTATGGATCATTAGCTGACCAACTGTGCACTTCACGAGATGAATTTGAAAGATATAAGCAGCTACAAAGGAAATGCTACCAGATGTTGATTACAAGGCAGCTCAAACTCGCAAACGTATCAGAAAGAAGGTACCCAATGACGGAGATGCACCAGAAGTATATCTGAATGCCAGAGATAAATTTCTTATCACCACCTTTTACACAATTGTTGACAAACTTGAAACTGAGATGAGAAGAAGAGGAGAGATATACAAAGAAATAGCAGAGAGATTTTCTTTTCTAAGTGATGTGCCACATAATGTCACCACTTCATCATCTACTGAAATTGAAAGGTATTCTCAGGGTTGTAAAAAGATGATTGATGCTTACCCAGAGGACTTGAACACTAATTTCTCTGCTGAGCTTCAGCAGTTTCACTCATATGTGTGCCATAAGTTCAGTGCAAAAAAAATGTAAAAACAAGATTCAGTCATGCTGAACTTTATAAAATAATTGTAGAAGACAATATTGAGTGTGCCTTCCCAAATGTAGAAATTGCCTTTCGTATATTTTTAACATTAATGGTCACAAATTGCTCAGCTGAGCGTTCATTTTCTCAGTTGAAGTATATTAAAAATACCAACAGAACAACTATGCAACAAGGCAGGCTGGATGCCTTATCTCTACTAAGTATAGAAGCAGATGTGTTACGTAAGATTAGTTTTGAGGATCTGATCAAAGACTTTGCAATTAAAAAAAGTAGGAGAAAACTTTTCAAATATAAATGAAGTGGAAGTATACAAAAATAAACATTATTTTCCATCTTACTGTAAGTTTTGTTTCATTTCAAAAAATAAAATTTTATTTTATGGTTTATTTTTGTTTATATTTTGAATTACATATATATGGGGCACCAAAATCTTTTAAGTGCTTAGGGCCTCTAAAGGTCTTAATCCGGCCCTGGCAGTATGTTATATAAGGAAGAACAAGAGTATGATAAAGAGTCAATAAAACTTGTTTAGGGACTACATTTTTAAGTTTAAACATTATAGCAACGCTCCTTGAAATCTTTTTCGCGATATAATTTACATGATCACTCCATTGCAAATTCTTATCTAACATTACACCAAGAAATTTTGTCACAGTACATTCCTTTATGGCGATTTCATTAACATTAAGTTCATCAAGATATACATTTCTTTTATTAGTAAAAATCATTAAATTTGTTTTATTGGTATTTAAGAAGAGTTTATTGGTAGTCAACCATTTCATTACACTGATGAATTCTGAATTAAATATATTCTTAGCTGAATTAACATCTTTGTATCTTTAAGATAACTTGACATTTTTTATAACTTAATTCCAGAGACTAATTCCTCTGAATAAATGTCACTTACTTTTTCTGGTCAAATCACATCTCTAGTAGAAGTTAAATTAAATACTTTCTGGCTTTATACACATTTCGATTTGTTTATTACAAAATTTGCTTCCTTTATTTTTCACTAATTTTGAATGGTACCCACTCTTTAGATGTAATAAGAACTTTAATATTTTTGTACAACTAACTAGACATATAATCACATTTAGAGCAATTAGAACAGATAAATATACAAATATAAAGCAAAGATATGCAATTATTTTACCTTCACCTTCATTTGGCTTCTTCGTAGGCAATTTATAAAAAAACAAACTTTACTTAAGTTCTAACATGACACCTTCTGTAATATATATATATATATATTAGGGTGTCACTTAATTGTATGGTAAGAATTGAACCATCAAGAAGTTTCGGTTTAACCCTCTAGAAATGTGACATTGCATATAAAAACGCTGATTATGAAGTTTCATGAGAAAATATTAATATTTAGAGGTCGCTCAAGGCCATTAAAATTTTGATGACGCGTAGTTGCTTGTCCTAAATTGAAATGCGCTTCCTTTCTATGCTTCACCCCAGTATCATTTCAGTCGCCTTAATGGTAGGATATGTTTGCATTAGTGTGTGTTATTTTAGTCCTTTAGTCCTCCCTGATATAAAAAATCGCATGGTCATATCCAGTGTTGGGCACTAAAGCGTTAATCCGATAACAGTTAATTAACGAAGTTAACTTTTTTAACGGACTATTAACGGAAGTTAATTTCCATTTATCGTTATCGGACCAGTTAACTTCCGATAACTCGATATTTAGTCTGTTAAAGTCCGTTAACACGTTAACTGCGAGGAGTCATTCACGGAAGATCACCGCTCCGCGAATGAATTCAAACCGCCATAACTTCAGTCTGCCAATTCCGTCCTCTGCCGCAGTGGAACGGCTCTTCTCTCTCGGCAAGGACATCCTGAGGACCAAGAGGTCAAGACTGGCAGTTGGACCTAACTTTGAGAAGTTGGTCTTTCTGAAGGGCAACCAGCACATTGTGTCATAGTCTTTAATAAATGTGCCTAAAATTTAATTTTACCTTTCAGTTCCGGCCATAATAATTCTCTGGTAAATTAAAATTTAGTTAATGGTTAGTGGTTACAAGGGTTTCAAAACATGTAATCAGTACATTTTTTATTAAAAATTAAAAAAAAAGTTATTAAGCAAAAAAGTTGCAAAACTTGATAAAAATACAGTTAAATACCTATTTATTGTTGGATTTTGCATAAATAACCATTTTCTATGGGTTTAAAGCTTTTTTCCTTGATTTTTTTAAATGTTAGTAAAGAAATAGTTATCGTTAACGGATTATCGTTAACTTCCGTTAACTTTGTAGTAAAATTATCGGATTATCGTTATCGGAGTTAAAAATTGGGGTTAACGGATTATCGTTATCGAAGTTAACTTTTTGGTTAACGGTGCCCACCACTGGTCATATCTATGACTAGTGTTGATGGACAAGAGAACCCTCCAAAGCGTGCGGTTGTTGACCTGGATACTGTGAAAGAAAAAAGCTTGGAAAACTTTGTAACAAAAAACACAAAATCATTGTTCACGAAGCTCAACCTTCCAGATGAATTCTTGGAGAAAACTGCTGAGCAATGGGAAGAGGATACCCATTACCAGACTGCGAAAGAGACTGTAAAAACTCTAATTGTAACAAATGACTTCGCTGAACGTGGAGTTGCTCTCATCCAGGATTTTTCTGGATACCTAACCAAAGATGAAGAACAACTCCAGTTTCTTCTCCAGGTTGTTGAAGACCATCGCAAGCATTGGACATGGGGACAAAAGCATACCTTGAGTGGAAATAATGATTAATCATAATAATTACGCTACTGTCTGATGTTAATGTACTTCATCTTAATATTATGATAATGTCTTTTGCACTTCCTGCTAATGTAGGAACATAATAAATTGTTTAAATACATTTGGAAATTGTTTATATTCACACTTTCTGGGAATCTTGGATCCAATATTTCGAAGCCGTTGAGCGACCTCTAAATATTAAAATGTCTCAATAAAACTTTGTACACAGTGTTTTTACATCATATGGCATACTTTGATGGGGTCAGAGCACGGAAACTTAAAAGTTGAAAAATAAGTGACACCCTAACCTTTGTTTTGCTTCTGCCCGAATTGCTCATTCTGACAAATGTCAAGTTTGTTGCTCCACCCTACACAGTGGCGGTCCTAGCTTACATGACGCCCTGGGCGAACCTCACCTTCAGCGCCCCCCCCCCCTGTTCGCCAACACACACACATTCGAATCCCCCCAAAATAAAGGACAGACATAACTCTTTCACAAAATAACTTTTTATTGGACTAATTGTTGGAACTTCAGAACCAAAACAAAGACTCAAATTTCTGAATTTTACAAATCCTTCATCACGTAAATAGAATAACTCACTTAAGAGAATGTAATTATGATACTATGAACAGGAAAAATACAAATTAAATTGCACAACTGCCATAAATAAACTAGAGAATCAAATTTCTAAATTGTACAAATGCTCTATCACATAAATAGAATAAGACACTTAAGAGAGGGTAATTATTATGCTACACTTTGAACAAGAAACAAAATAAATTGCACCACAGCACAACTGCCATCTAAAGCCTGACTCTTCTTACCTTCCTTGATGCAGTCATTGATCTTTTATTATTTATTTTATTTTATTTTTTATTTTTATTTATTTCTTTATTTATTTATTCTTATTTTTATTTTTTTTGCAGGCGCTCATGCCGCCCCTCCACAAATGCCGCCCTGTGCGGCTGCCCATATTGCCCATATGAGGAACCGCCACTGACCCTACACCTACAGCTTAACGTGGAATTCAAACCGCGACCTACAACGAATGGTCAGAAATTACAAAATCTTTGCCCGAACTCGATCTCACGACCTCCCGATCAGCAGCCCAGCGTCCTAACCACTAGGCTACCCAAGGTACCCATTTATTAACCAATTTCTTTGTATGGAAGGATGAGCGCTACCTGCCATCGCCGGAAATCGAACCCAGGGCCGGTGGAATCGCCAGTGAAGCGCATATATATATATTTTCAGTGTATATTATAATATTTTTTCTTTTAGGTAGGAGATGGCTGCGAAATTAACAATAGACTAGGGTGAGCTTGGGTTTAATGTATAGAATACCAGGTACAACAAATCGATGAATCGGTACATAATTTAAATTCTGTACCCATTCATAATTCATATATTAAAACCAAGCTCACCCTCTCGTCTATTGTTAATTTCGCAGCCATCCCCTACTTTTGCGCCACCCTGTATATCAACCCCCCCCCACCCATCCCCGAAAAAAATTAGAACAAGCAGGTATAAAAGATATGATATATATATATATATATATATATATACATTCAACTGCAAAGAACACGCAGTATAAATAACGTTCTTTACGTTATTTATACTGCGTGTTCTTTGCAGCTGAATGTATATAATGTTACGGCATGCGGGAGGTGCCCCCTTGGGGCATTGGTTTCTGCGAGTATGTAGAGGAATTACGGCATTTGGAAGAGTGAAGTCCATGGTGTAGTGGTATCGCGTCTGACCGGCAATCGGAAGATCCCGGGTTCGGTTCCCAGGTGGTACTTCATTTTTTCATTTGTTGTTTTCTCTTTCTCGTCTTGCGCGGAATATCTCCTATACAAGCGTCGTTCTTTACGATATATATATATATATATATATATTATATATCTTTAAAACCGCTTTATTTTGTAAAAAATACGGCTTTATTTTAAATTTTTGGAGTGACAACCCTGGTTAAAATTAGTAAAGTACAGAACTATAATGAGTTTGGCACATTTTATTTTTTATTTATAAATGTATGAATAACATTATTAACTTTCATTGAATTAGATAGTTTGTAATTCAAATTTACACATACTGTACTGACACTTATTTCCTCAGGTTTTCATCATCTCCAAAATACCTTGTTTTCGTGGGTTTGAAAGTATGGAATGGTTTAAACACTGATCCTTCAAATAATAATAATAATAATAATAATTTAAGTGCATTTAAAAAATAATTTGACTTTTTTAATAAAGGAATAACTGAGCATTGTACTTGTGCTTTTTACGATTAAATGTGTATGCGAGATTACTCGTCTCAATCATCGTGTTTATTAATAATTGTAAGTATCGTAGTAATTTCCTGCCTGTAGTGATAACTATTAACACGCAATTTATACTTTTACAAAAATCATTTATCTTTCAAAATTCATACCATCCCTTTAAGATTCAACAACAAAAAAAAAAAACAAGAAGAAGAAGAAGACGAAGGAACCTCCTCATTTCCCCACGATGTATGGGAGTGTACCCCGAGGACACCTTCAGCCCGAGCAATGACAACAGTGATTTATTATAAAATCGCAAACTCCAGATTAAAATATTTTGCGTGTCTTAAATGAACCTATGTAAATAGGCGTAGGTCTTACCAAAGGTACGTAACTTAGGCCTACTACATAAGTCAATAGATAGGGTGATACTGTTGGCAGGCAGGAAAATAGTTTTTTTAAATCAGGCTAAATTTGTCAAACTCGGATCACAAAACGTTCGTTTTTGAATGTTGTATTTAAAAAAAAGAAACCTCAAACAATTATTCAATTTGAACGAACTTTTCATTTCTCCAACTAATCTCTACCTTTGGTTAGCTTCCGCCCAAATTGTTCATTCTCACGAAGGTCAAGCTCTTCACGCCACCTTAGTCCTACAGTTTAACGTGGAATCCGAACCACGCCCCACCAGCAGCAGCCCAGCGTCTTAACCACTAGGCCACCCATTTATCTACCAACCACTTTCTTTATTGTGTGGAAGAATGAACGGCTGGGTTTTGCTGCGCACCAGCTGCCGTCAGCGGGTCTCGAACCCAGGGCCGATGGATTCGTAGTCAGCGACGTTAACCACTACACCACCACCATAATCATAATGCAATTCGATAAAAAAAGCAAACATGACTATTATTAATATTCGTGTACGAATAAGTCGTGATAACATTTCGTCAATGTTACACTTTATCGACGTATGAGGGTCTGGAATACGTTAACTGAGGTTAGCTCTTGAAGTAGGTTTCGCCGAGCTAACATTTTATCGCTCAAATAAATCACCAAGATGTCTGGACTAACGCTATTCTCCCATTCTTTTGATGCGTACTCGATGGTCAATAGGTGCCGAACGTGTGGGAGTGGACCAGTACCAATTTGATTCCAATTTGGTTAGTGTAATGATTAAAATTTTCCGGGACTGTTCAAAATTTCGATTTCTGTTAGTATAAATACTAACATCTGATGTTTGTTTTCCAAAATAAAACCATTCATTTACTTCATACGTAATGCGTGATAACAATGGTGATAGGAGAATCGTTCCTGTCTGAATTGAAGGCAGTATTTAATTAATGCCCCTCTCGTTCACATTGTTTTTTCTTCCAATTTAGTTGCAAATATTTGTTTTATTCTTACTGCATAAGGAAATATTAATTATCGAAATCTAGATTGTGAACAGTTTCATAAAGTAATCCGCAATGCGAATAAATGAGTGAACACTTCGAATCGTATGGTATGAAAGGGACTTTTACAAGGAACATAAACTCCTTTTAGAAATTTTTTACCGAGAAATGCCATAACATAGTATTATACAGGGTGATTCAAAAGTCAGGTTACATAGGGCTTTTCTGTTTCTTTGCAGGTAAATGAGTTATGAGATGTTATCGAAGGAGGAGCGCATTGATGCGATATTCTTAGCTGGCTGCACAAGTGCATTGCCGTTAACAGTGGCCATATCGAACATGTGATGTGACTATTCCCCTGTATCATTACATAATACAGTATTTCCCTATGTAACCTGACTTTTGAATCACCCTGTAGAATGACCGCCCGTTTTCTTGTAAAGCGCGAAGAACGATGAGCTCTATGGACGGGTGGCCGATATATTCCCCCACGGTAAATTCCACCATGTATATTGCACCGAGGGTAAATTCCTCCACGATAAATTCCACCGCGGAAAATTCACCCTATGGAAAATTCCACCGCGGAAAATTCTCTCTGATTTCTTTTATTATTTAGTTTCAACTTTGAATATATCTATAAAATATATCTATAAAAAAAAATCTATAAAATATAACTATAAAAAATAATTTATAATAATAATTTAGTCAAATAAAAGTTGGCAAATGGCAACCCTGCATGGTGAGTCTACATTTGACCTTGATTTCTTTTATTATTTAGTTTCAACTTTGAACCCTTAGACCATGGCTGCTGCGTTTATTACAACCGAGAAGAACAAACGCAAATTGTGCGATGAAGAAAATCACATCTACGAAAAACACTCAGACAACAGCACCAAAACAAAAACTTATTGGCGTTGTGAGCATTTTTATAAAGGCTGCCGAGCTAGAGTGCATACAACTTACAATTGCAATGAACCAGAAATAATTCATTCGACGGGAAGCCATAATCACTCGGTAAGCAGTGCGCAAGTTAAAGCTCGAAAGGCAGTTAGTTTAATTAAGAATGAAGTAAAGAAAACTGGTACGGTGTCTACACGGGAAGTAATTGCTAGTGCTGTGCAATCGCTCGATGAGGAAGCAAAGTCAAAGATGCAAGACTTACCCGGACTTTCACGTAACATTCGTAACTGGAGGCAGCGAGCTTCAGGAATTCCAGCTCTTCCAACTTGTCGGTCAGGGTTTGAAATTCCAGATTCTGTTAAATACTTAGAAGATGGCTCCTTGTTCTTAGCTTTTGATAGTGGTGTTGAAGACGCAGACAGAATTTTAGTTTTTGCCTCGGAAACTGGCTTGAAAGACCTTGAAAACTCTCAAAATTGGGCTTGTGATGGGACGTTTAAAATAGCTCCAAGCTTGTGGACCCAGCTAGTCACACTGCATATCTGTATTGGAGGGTCATGTGTACCACGCGTATTTGCCTTGCTTCCAGACAAGAAAGAGGTTTCATATCGTCGGCTATTTTCTGCTGTACGTGATCTTATACCAAATAGTAATACTTCAAGTTGTATCATGGACTTTGAAAAAGCACTCCATAATTCATTTACATCTATATTTCCGTTTTCTGAAATGGCTGGATGCCTTCTTCATCTCGGGCAATCCTGTTGGCGAAAGATCTCCGAACTGGGTGAGCGTACGAAATATAATAATGATGAAAATTTTCAAATTAAAATTAAATCATTTAACGCCCTAGCGTTTTTGCCGATTGAAGATGTTATCGACGCATTTGAAGAATTGTTAAATGATGATAACATTCCTGCAGAGTTTATCTTGTATTTTGAAACTACATATATTGGCAGCGTGAGAGGACGGGGTGCGCGTCGGAGAAGAGATACTCCCACTGTTTCCTATTCAAGTGTGGAATCATTACGACCGCGTATTAATGGACTTACCAAGATCGAATAACTCTGTGGAAGGGTTTCACAATGCTCTACGGTCATCAGTAACTTCGACACACCCAAATTTGTGGAGACTTTGCTCAGCTATTAGAGCAGAAGGAATAAGCCAGACAAAAATTGCCCACATGCGACGAGGAGATCCCTCAAAGAAGAAAAAAGCCTATCAAATTGTTGACGCACGATTGAAGAGGCTAGTTGAAAATTACAAAAAGGAAAACTTACTGCAATTTTTAAGAAACATTGCACGCAATTTGTCGTAAAGATTCTTCAATAAATTTTCTTACTTAATTTTTAACCTGTTTTATGTGAAAATAAATTTCCCATTTTTATTTTTTTAACTTACCTAATTTAACTTACTTAATTTTTAACCTGTTTTATGTGAAAATAAATTTCCCATTTTTTATTTTTTTAACTTACGTAATTTTAATTAAAATACCAATGGTGGAATTTACCTTTGGTTAAATTTTCCATAGGGGGAATTTTCCGAGGTGGAATTTACCGTGGAGGAATTTGCCCTCGGTGCAATATCCATGGTGGAATTTACCGCGGTGGAAATTACCGTGGGGGAATTTACCTAGAACCCTATGGACGTGAGTCCAACGCGCATGCGCGAGACCCGAGGTTTATAAAAGCTCGGACCGGGCTAAACAAATAGAAAATTTAAGCAGGGATACGTACGTGGTTTAAATTAATTAAGCTACGGAGGTTTGCTTATGGAAAGTAAATTTTATTTTGAATAAAAGTTTTTGAAAAAGGATTTGAGTAGCAAATAAAATAGAAATTGCGCTTCCTCAAATCATGGTAGGAAAATGTAATTATTTCAACTTTGTTAAACGAGTCTTTCGTCGATCAAAGATGGTCTCCAATAAATATTAGAAATAAATAAATTAAATAAATAATTAAACCTCGCTTCCATCACAAATTCAATATTTCTATAGATCGGTTCAGGATGGTCGATAGTTTGGAAATTTGTAAAATAGTAATCATCTTTAGCAATGTTAAGGAATGATTTAGTGAAAATTTAGATTAAAAAATAAAAGGAACTCGACCAAAGGAAGAGTGACTGCTAGGGACAAATGCCAAGAATGAAAAGGCGACGTCGATGAGAAGACTGAATTTTCCTGGTTGTTTTAAGAACCATGAGGATGCCACTTATTCTGAAGATAATAATAATAATAATTTATCTTGAAAACTGTCACGTTAATGAGTAAACGTTAAACCTTATTAAGCGTTTAAGCAAAAGCTTTTGTACAGCCACGACTCTATAGAAGATATTTGCTCGTAAAGCAACATATTACCTTCATCACGAGAGTTGTACGAAGCTCAAATATAAAATCCATGAAGAAACTAGCTAAAAATGATGTTTCTGGCAAAACAAATGCTGGCATCACGTTCCATGCCATTCCTATTCCCATCCGTGGTCCGCAAATGCGAAAAGAAGTTTCAAAGGAGGCTTTTTCAAATCGGCCTATTACCACTTCCCGTCATTCTTGTTCTCATCCACGACTTTCCCACTTTCGTCCCCCGGTTTAGGTTAACTCGGGTTAATTTGGCGCCTTTACCGCGAGTAGGAATGGAGTGGCAGTGTTTCGCGAATGAGTTTTTTTTTTACTTTGTGCATTTATCCTTTGCGGACCATGATTGGGAATGGGATTGACACCGAGTAGGAATTAAATATCGTTTGTTCCAACAGAATTCTAGTAATAATTACCAAAACATGGGTTTGGGTATGACGTCATTAATTTCTAGATGGATCGAGTGATTGATTGAGATAATACGTCTAGCTTCGCAAGTTGAACTCGCAACATCGAAGTCATCGATGCCCAACATACAACAAATTAAGGTTAAAAGTTAAATAAAATAAAATTATTAAATGAGTAACGCCTGAAGGAACGAATTTACGGTTTGATTATATACTGTGCAACAATTTTTGGTTTATGTTGATTTATCGATCTTTTCTATACGTTTCAGCCACGCTGATTACAGATTTGGCATCGGTTTTGCTCGAAAAACTAGTTTTTATGATATGTCAAATTTAAAAATCTTACTTTTTCGCGCATTTTTCTGAGATAACAAAAGTAATTTCAAATGCAAAATTCAAAATGTCCCCAAAATTGGGGTTTATTAGTAATGTTTTTATTGGTTAAGGTCCATTAACTATTTGTACACATTTGGTTTCTTATTTCTGTTCATAAAATGTTTTTCTGCATTTTTCAGATATTTGAATTAGAATTATATGGTGATGGCTACCAATAGGCCCTGCAGACACTCTGCAGATTCCTTTTGTTATGTTTGCGACCATTACATCAATCCAAAGCAAGTAAGGCACAAAATTGACACAGGAACGAAGTTTTGTACAGCATATCACATTTACTTTGGCATGCCCATGGGCGATCAAGAAAAGTCATGGGCACCTCACTTTTGCTGTGGAAGCTGCGTTCCACATTAGAAGGATGGCTGCGAGGTACCAGAAAAGGCATGCTATTTGCTATTCCTCGCATTTGGAGGGAGCAAACCAATCACCACGATGATTGCTACTTCTGCATGGTAGACATTTCACTCTACACGAGAGTTAAAGGTCGAAAAAATGTCCTATTTCCAAATATCCATCTTCTATTGCCCCAGTCCCCCATAATGAAGATTTACCCGTTCCATGCCCACCCACCCATGGAGGAAATAGAAGAAACGCCTTTAATATCCTCCGATGAAGATTAAGATGCTGACTTCGAAGCAAGCTCCAATACGTCACCCCATTTCCTCAACCAGAAAGACATAGACGACCTGGTCAGGGATATGAACCTTACGAAAACCAATGCAGAAATTATGACGTCCCGCCTTAAAGAGTGGAATCTTTTGGACCCAAATGTCAAGATCTCTTTTTACAGAAATAGGCATTTGCGATACGCTTCTTTCTACTCCTGTTTTGCATTGAACTCTCTTTGCTACTGCTGTGATGTGAATGGCCTTTTTTCTGAGATAGGAATTGAATACAGCCCTGCTGATTGGCGTTTGTTTATTGACGGTTCAACTAGAAGTTTAAAAGGCGTCCTACTACATAATGGAAACAGGTTTCCATCTATTCCTGTGGCTCATTCGGCTCACTTGAAGGAAGAATATGAAAATATAAAGCTGTTGCTAGACAAAATAAACTACAGTGAACATAGATGGGATGTATGTGGAGACTTCAAAATGCTAGGATTCCTGCTTGGACTACAGGGTGGTTACACTAAATATTCGTGTTTCCTCCGCCGTTGGGACAGCAGAGAAGATGGTGAGCACTTTGTCAGAAAGGAATGGCTCGTGAGAAATGAGCTTAATCCAGGCAAACACAATGTTCTTAACGAAATCCTTGTTCCAACAGACAAAGTTTTGCTACCCCCGCTGCATATCAAGCTTGGTCTTATTAAGCAATTCATCAGAGCTTTGGATGCTGAAAGTGATGCTCTTTATCATATACGTTCAATGTTTCCCAAACTTTCTGAAGCTAAAATCAAGGGGAGGCATAATTTGTTGGACCTCAAGTTAGACGCATGCTAGCATCTAAAGAGTTAGAAAAAAAAATGACAGCTCTCGAAAAAAATGCTTGGCAGTCATTTCGGCTTGTAGTCCATGGATTTTTAGGTAAGAAGAAGAACGACAACGACAAAGAGCTAGTAGAAAATCTACTCAAACACTTTTAAAGGTTGTTATAGAATGTCCCTGAAATTACACTATCTGGACTCGTATTTAGATTCTTCAGACCAAATTTGAGTGACGTAAGTGAAGAACATGGTGAACGTTTTCACCAAGATATCCAAACCAAGGAGAGGAGATATCAGGGAAAATGGGACGAAGCTATGATAGGCGACTATATCTGGTGTTTAATACGAGATAATCCACGGGACTACAAGAGTAAAAGTCGCTCAAATGTACATTTTTAAGCATTATCCGTTTAGATTTGTGAGCATATTATATTTGGGTGCATTATATATACACATTATATACGCATTATATACATTATATATCTTTAAATATGAAACATATTTATTTTCCTTTCCTTCATTGTGATTTTGCTCTCTGATAAGCCACTAGGTACAAAAAATAGATTATGGTTTTCAGAAGAAACTAGAGTTTTCACGAGAAAACTAATGCGATTTTTTAATTCAGCGCACCCAAAAACAAAAACACCAAAAAAAATAAGATAAACACAAATTTTCCAAAATTTTGTTACATAGTGTTATCAATAACTACAAACCTATTACAGTTATAGGCATACTGTCCTTTAGTTTTATATTTTAAGAGACAAAGGAGCTATTCAGAAAGGAAGGATTTAGGCCGAGGTTAACTTTACTTGTAGCAACCTGGGAAATTTGTTCAGGGCGGAAAAAACATCTTCAGAAGAGATTCTAATTTCAGACATCATAAAGTCAGACGGGGGAGGAGATGGAGGAACAGCACCGGAATCGTCCAGAGTTGAATTGTAAGCGAAAGTTTGAGCGAAGAGTTCAGCTTTGGCAGGAGAAGATACGGCAACTGTGCCGTCGGAATGGAAAAAGAGGGAAAGAAGAGGAAGTAAAGTTGTTTCACGATTATCGGTGAAATACGATCGATCTTATGAAAGTATTACATTTTTATTCTTTGGGGTTCAAAGGGGGTGCCATGGGTTGAAGGTTAACCTTTGTGGAGCTGCGGCCCTCAACGTTCAAGAACTGGTGTTCTATACAGTATACACCTTTTTCTCCTCGCACAGCTGCTCAGTAACTGAAAGCAACAAATTAACTACTGAAATTGTGATTTGCGGATATGTACATTGATGCTGTTTTCTAATAGTTGCACAAATTACACATACGTATTGGGGAATTATTATTATTATTATTATTCCAATTTTGAATGCTTTTCAAAAGTAGCGGTAACGTGCTACTTTTCCAACTGAGTAGCTGCAGCGGTAGCGCCGCTACATTTTGGCCCAAGTAGCGGTAGCGCCACTATTTTCAGGAGGTAGCTCGCACAACACTGCACAATTTGCACATACATCGCATTAATCCTTTATCGCCCGGCTTGTTTCCGTTATCAGGGACGGATCCAGCGGGCAGTTAGGGATAGTTCGAACTATCCCCTTTTGAAAGCAATGCTCTTTTTCAAACAAAAATAAGAACATAAAAACAGTCCTAATTCTTGTCGAAAATATTCGCCAATCTAATGATAGTCATCATCGTCAGGGATCATTATTATATTATTAATAATAATAATTATGTCAAATTCATTCAACTTTAACGCTTTTAGTTTTAGGTCATTATCTAACAACTTTATTATGGTAGCATATTGTTAAAAAATTATACAGCCTAAAAAGTTCGAAGTATGATAGAATGGGTGAAGAGCGTCTCTCTCCTTTGTGTTTGATAGATATCCATCATGATATTCATGTTGATAGTGTGGCGGTTTTGAAGGAGTTTACAACAAGGAATAGAAGGCGCATGAACTTGAATAAAATGAAATAAACGTCAGTCAGAATAATTTCTCTGAATCTAGAGGAGAATGTGATCCCAAATTTATACTTTTGATAAGTTTCTGCTGTCAAATATACTGTCGCTTTTTTTTAAACCGGTAATAAATCGTGTCCAACTGATTTTAAGCTCTTTTATTAATCATTAATTTCTTAATATGTAGGCAATATAGCTCTAATAATAGATCAATTATTTTTTAATCGCGTCTTCGGCAAACTTATTTTCCACCTCTGAAGATATAATTATGCAATTATATATGATATTACTTAACCAATCTTGTGACGAAGATTTAGGGTTTATGATATAAAAAATAAGAGCCTAAACTTGAGGGCTTAAAAAATACGAGGGCCTAAGGCTACAGCCTTATTAGCCTAATGGTTAATCAAGGCCCTAGTAATACCCTTCCAAGAGCCAAGATTTTCATAGTAAACTGGTCTAGGTACAAATAAAAAATTGCACGGGAATTCTCGATTTTTCATTTCATACTACGTGCACACTAGGGTGGATCGAAAATGAGGTTTTTAAACTTTTTTTCGAAATTCAAATATGGCTAGTGCGGAAAATATGTGGGTGCTATAGATAATGACTGTGCATAAATATTAGTCCTGCGAAATTATATCTTCAGGTGCCACAAAGCCGTCGAAAAAAGTGAAATATAATGATTTTCTTATATTCTGCATTAGTACAATAACTGAAACTTACTTGTTATTATTATATATTAAGTGTTCCAATTACCAAAATAGTTACTGAATTACGCAGCTCTTAGTTTATTTAGATCAATGTTCTTTTGATTAATGATCTAAATAATCCAGAACTCACCACGAGGAGGTGGCTGCGTGTCGAGCTCCACCCATGCCCTCCCAACCACCCATCCTTGCGCATGTTTTTTTCTATTAACGTTTTATTTAAACTTTATATTCAGCTTTACTTTCGAATGATGGCATTTTTTTACGTGACTGAAGTGTTGATCTTATGAAGCCATCTGGCGCGTTCAATCCAAATACTTTTGATGATGCTTCAGTCACTAATTTTACCATTCTTTCTACTACTTGTGTATGACAAGGGAATTTCTTGAATGGAGGGGTACTCTTGTTTTCTATGAATTCTTCAATCTCATTTTCTGTCAGGTGTCTTGTCACAGGTGGTTCAGTGACAATGCATTTTTGCCAATTAATTAAATCAGTATAATCAGTAGCTTCAAATTGAATAACAGGTACTGTGAAACGCCTCACAACTTTTTCCTTGTTTGTTTGCCTTGCTTTCTTTATTCGCCTCCACGCTAATTCTCTTATGGCGCTGCGGTCATCATGAATCATTGATGCTAGAATATTTTCTGGATTTGAAAAAAATGCATTTCTTTGTATGACAGGGTTTACAATATCCTTTACTTCGTCATTCAGTGTTCTTGTTAGTTCAATAGTTTTGAAAACATGTTTTGAGCCATTGACAAAAGACGTACTTTGCTTAATAGAAAACCACATTGGGATGTAGACCTTCATTATAAAAGAAGCAATGTTCATGAGGTTCTCAGATGGACTTACAGTTGAAACGTATAGACGAAGCAAACGATTTGCTGTAGTCAGCCATCGTGAATGTGCCATTTTGCCTGGACTACGATGAGCAAGATCTGGAGAGCAATATCCCTTTGTTATGGCCTGATGAATATCAATTAGATATTTTTGGTCGGTGCTAAGATCTTCACAGTCTACAGTTGGTTCCTCAGCATCAATCCTTTCAAACTCGACAATAGGAAGACTCTCACAGTTCTCTAATTCCCTGCCAATAGGACCGGTGAATCCGCGGGGGCCAGATGTTTTTCCATCCAGCTTTGCAACTAAATGGCGTAATGGCAATTCATTGGCATGGAGCTGGCACACTAAATGTTGAACTGGCTTCTTCAGCTTCAATTCTATAAGCCTTATAACGCCTCCCTTTTCTCCAGTGTTGACTGCTGCACCATCGCATCCAATGGCAACAAGGTTTTCCAGGTTCATGTCATTATTTCCAATATACTCAAACATTCCTTTACATATTTCTTCAGCTGATCCAGAATTCACAGAATAATGGCCCAAATAATCTGAACCAGGTTCTCTCACTAAAGTGATATGTTCTTCTGTTACCTTCTTCTGATATACTTTGGACTCTTTTTTTTCTTGGAAGAGTGTAGAATCTTTTCGACCATCAAAATAGATTCCTCTGATTGGGACCTGATTTTGATCTTTCATAATTTCTGATCTCTTCTTTTGTCTTTCTCTTCTGATTTTACTCCTATCCACTACTTCAGATGTATTGTCAATAGAAACTTCTCCAATATCTTGCAATACTGCACTAACAATGAATGCTGCAGCTCGATCTGAAACTGCAGTCCTGTCACAAGCAGTAGCCACTGAAGGTAGATTTGTAGTTTTCCTTTTCTTGAATAATTTTTCTTCAGGTTGTTCGAGCTTTCTCTTCGAGCTAACTGGCTCTGGAAATGTATCGTCTGATATTTCGCCAGATTCACTTTCACTATTTGATGTCGATGATGATAATTCAACATTTGTATCCTGCAATTTCTCCTGTGAAGATTCTTTGGTGAGCCGCACAGCTTCTTTTTGCTTTCTTAGCAACGTAGATGCTTTTTTCTTTGAGAGTGTAATATCTACTCTATCAATAAACAGTTTTCTTTCACTCCTTTGATCTAAGAGGAACGTCACTTCTTCCTTTGGAACCGTTTTTTCTTTGGGACAAGAACATTGTGTTAGTACTTTGCACTTGCACGCTGCAATGTCAAAAAGTTTCGTGTGTGCTTCTTTTTTGAACATATCAATCTTTGCTTTATAAGCTTCAGAATTTTTTCTGCTTTGGTATGGCTTCATAATGACACGATACTTTTCGTGGTAGCTTCTGAACATTGTTTCAATTCGCCTGTCTGACAGAATTGGGACGGAAGCACTTTCCCAAATTGTTTTCAATTTATCAACAACTTGTTCTAATATTTGAGATATTGAAGGATCTTTATTAGTATTCTGTTTCAAATCGTTTCTTACAAACAAGTAATATTTAAAAACTCCTTCGTATGTAGGAAGATTCCTGTGCCACAAATCTTCCCCCATACCAAACATGGGGCACTCAGTTGAGGCCCTGGTTGGTTTTGCACAAACTCGAGACATTTTGAAAGTATACAAATCTGAAAAAGAAAGAGCTAATATCAATTATACGTTAATTTCAGTTAATAGTACATGGCAAACTTAGGGCAACACAATACAGAAATGCAAAATATATAAGAAATATAGTTTAGACTATCTGAGTAACGCCAACAACAGAACACCCACCTGCTACGAGAGCGACAGCTACACTGAACCGAGGTACTCACGTGACAGCTGAGTGAGCTGACTATAGAAAACTGTTTTTAGAGAATAGAAACTTTTTTTAAAGGTTGACTGAGCTATTTTTATACAAGTGTGAATAAATTCTTGTCTATTGTGCATCGTGGACTCTTCTGTAATTATTGGTTAAAATCTGCTTTTTTTCAATTTTTTTCAATATTGAAGGTCATTGTGGCACCTGAAGATATTAATGTTATGATTTTAAATTTATACCAGCTTATTTCCTCACTACTCCACACATTTTCCACACTAGCCAATTTGAAAATTCGAAAAATGAGTTTTTCACTCCGCCCTAGTGCACACCACATCAACACACAAATTGTCAAGTAATCACCATTTTTATATATATATATATATATATATATATATATATATATATATATATATATATATATATAGGATGAATTTCACAATAAAACACGTGAAATGAATGAATGCTGCAAATCCACAAGGAAAAAGAAAAACGATTCCAAGGCCTTTCGTGTATTCAAAGCTACACCCTGACGAGGTGTAGCTTTGAATACACGAAAGGCCTTGGAATCGTTTTTCTTTTTCCTTGTGGGTTTGCAGCATATATATATATATATATATATATATATATATATATATATATATATACACACACACACGAGGGTAATTCAATAAGTATCCGCACTTTTTACTTTCACATCTGATGGATTATAAACACATCACTTCTCAACATAGTCTCCCTGTTTCTGAATACACTTAGTCCAGCGATCTACAAGCTTCCTAATACCATCATAAAAGAATGTTCTTGGCTGTGCATAGCCAGTCATGCACCGCCTCCTTCAGGTCATCATCGCCTTGGAATCGCTGACCTCTCAAAGCCCAGGGGTTGTTTATGGCCTACCTAAGACCCATAAACCTGGAGTTCCGCTTCGTCCCATTCTAGTAGCCATAAACACTCCGAGTTATAACTTCGCAAAATTTTTGGTCGCAATTATAGACCCTCTCACACGTAGTCACTTCACTTTGCGGGATCCATTTGAGTTTGTGGATTGTGTCACCAAGTTGAAGTTTAAGGATTGTTTCATGGTTTCTTTTGATGTTCAGTCTTTGTTTACCAATGTACCTGTTTTAGAAACTTGTGATATTATTATAAATTCTTTGTTTGGTTCTACTAATGACATTTTGGGATTAAGCAGACAATTGTTTTCAAAACTTTTAAGTTATCAGTCCAGGATACCATTTTCTTTTTTAATAAGGAACTTTTCCACCAGCACGAGGGAATGGCAATGGGTTCGCCCCTTGGTCCGTCCTTTGCTACAGTTTTCTTTGTTTTCACGAGGAAAAGTGGCTGAGGGATTGCCCGCTTGATTTTAAACCTATTTTATTTAAACGTTATGTAGATAATTGTTTTGTCATTTTTAAGCATAACGATCATGCCCCTTTATTTTTAAATTACATTAATACTAAGCATCCTAATATTAAATTCTCTATGGAAGTAGAACAATACAATAAAATTTCGTTTCTTGATGTTACCATAAATAAACATAGTACAGGCTTCTCAACACAAATATTAGAAAACCAACTACTACACAACTCGGTACTCATTTTTTCAGCAATACTCCACTTAGTTTTAAGCTGGCTAGTATTAAGGAGTCGTATTTTTAGAGCCTATCACCTTTGTTCAAGTTGGTCTTTATTTGACTTAGAAATTCAGTATCTTAAGAGATTTTTTAACTATAATTTTTATTGTACTTTGACTTTTGAGACTTTAATTTCCAAATTTTTAAATAACCTATATTCGCCCAAAATATTTCAGTCCACGGTTTCGAAACAGAAGGGTTATCTTAAGCTTCCTTTTTTAGACCAACTAACTTTCCAATTTAATAAAGATGTCAACTCTATTTTGGACAGACACTTCCCTCAATGTGACTTTATAATTATTAATTCTAATTCTAATTCTCTGCAATCCTTTTTTCGCCATAAAGATCACCTCCCCGTACTTTTGAGATCCTTTGTTATTTATTTATATACATGCGCGACCTGCCAAAGTCGTTACGTGGGGCAGACTGCCCTACAGTTAAAACTTAGGATTTCGAAGCATTTGGGTTTTTCTTATCGAACTTCTCGGCCTCTTTCCACTCCTGAATCCTCCACTATTCGGCATCATTCAGAGACCCATGACCACCCGTGCCCCTAGGACTCCTTTGCGATTTTGTCGTCTGCTTCTAATTCGCTTGATCTTAAAATTTTAGAATTCCTTTTTATCAAGAAATTAAATCCAGAATTAAACGACAGCCTTTCCTCAATAAAATTACATACTTCCTAACCAACCACCTTTTTAACGCAACTTACGCACTAACTTAAGTTTTTTCTTCTTTCCTTTCTCTTCCATTTGTCATTTGTAACTTTTACCATCTAGGTCAGTCCTTTTTTTTAATTTTTCAAATTTTAAAATTTTTTTAAACTTAAATTTTTTATGAAAATAAAAACCCACTCTAATAGACAGAGTTTATTTCCACGACAGTTTCGACGCCCACTGGCATCCTCCTCGGGTGGATACAGAAACACGAATGAACCAAAACAAGAGGGAAAAACAGTCCAGGGACCGACCGTTAAGAAATTCGCACCTAGGTTAGATCCCATTCTCCCGACACCGGAAGGGCATTTTCATTAAGTACATTCGCGCAAATTTAAAACTATCTTCCTGTTCTAAACATACAGATTCTATTATATTTTTCTTACATAATTATTGAATTTATTATTAATTTTTTACATTTAATATTGCATAATTATTTATTACAGAAATTATAAATTTATTATTACATTGGTTATTACATTATTGTTTATTATACAGAACTTATAAACCGAAAAACGAATGAAAAAAGCCGATTAGGAAACAAACCAGAGAAATTCGCACCTAGGTTAGATACCGTTCTCCCGACACTGGAAGGGCATTTTTATTACAGGGTCCGCTTATAAGTACATTCCCACAAATTAAAACTATCTTCTTGTTCTATACATACACATTCTAATATTTTGACATAATTACTGCATTTATTATTACATTTACATTTTTTTTTTTTAACATTTATTATTATTACCTTTATCCTAATTATTAAATTTATAATATTACCTTTATTATTACATCTGTTGCATTTATATTTATTTCCACATTTATTACTTCCATTATTACATTTACTAAAGGCGAGTAAGGAAACATTCCAATCCAGAGACATTTAAGAAATTCACACTTAGGTTCGAACACGTTCCCACGACTCCGTAAGGGATTTTTTGACCAAGAATCTCATTAAAGGGTCTAACTTATAAGTACCTTCGCACAAATTAAAATTATCTACTTTTTCTATACACACAGATTCTATTATTTTTCTTTTGACATAATTATTACATTTATAAAGTACCTTACTTGATTCCCAATCTATAGCATGATTATTTTGGCTGGCGTGATAAAAAATGGCATTATTAGTATTACAACTTCTGAAGGCATATTTGTGTTCTTTAATACGGGTTTCAATATTTCTTCCAGTTTCTCCCACGTATACTAAATCACAACTTTTACAGGGAATGCTGTAGACACAGGCTTGTTCCTCTTTTGCCACGTTATTCCTAACCAATTTACTTTTCAAGGTAGACGAATATTTGGGAACGTGTTCGAACCTAAGTGTGAATTTCTTAAATGTCTCTGGATTGGAATGTTTCCTTACTCGCCTTTAGTAAATGTAATAATGGAAGTAATAAATGTGGAAATAAATATAAATGCAACAGATGTAATAATAAAGGTAATATTATAAATTTAATAATTAGGATAAAGGTAATAATAGTAAATGTTAAAAAAAAAAATGTAAATGTAATAATAAATGCAGTAATTATGACAAAATATTAGAATCTGTATGTATAGAACAAGAAGATAGTTTTAATTTGTGGGGATGTACTTATAAGCGGACCCTGTAATAAAAATGCCCTTCCGGTGTCGGGAGAATGGGATCTAACCTAGGTGCGAATTTCTTAACGGTCGGTCCCTGGACTGTTTTTCCCTCTTGTTTTGGTTCATTAGTGTTTCTGTATCCACCCGAGGAGGATGCCAGTGGGCGTCGAAACTGTCGTGGAAATAAACTCTGTCTATTAGAGTGTTTTTTTTTTTTATATTTTGACCTTCACGTAGAAAAAAGTGGTTTTTTGCATTTAAATTTTTTAATTTTGAAATTTTGGTTTGTTCCGTTTTTTTACTTTCTTTTATTTTGTCTTAATTTAGATAGTTTTTTCCTCGTTTTTTTTTTTTTTTTAACTTGTATTAGATTTTATTATTGTACAGTATATTACATTTGTATTTATTTTAGTTATATGATTGTTGTTTAGATGCTTCTATTTAGTCACTGAAGATGGCCCCTGAGTGGACCGAAACGTTTGGCCAATAAATGTTGAGAGTCGTATCTCTTGTTTTCATATTCCTATTGAGGATAAGGTTCCCGAAGAGCACTTCTATCGTAACTATATATATATATATAAAATCTCCCCGCCGGTGGCCACCTTGTTGTGGTGGGTGGGCTTCCCTGTTGACCCAGTGAGCTGCGTCGGAGTGGTCACCCATGCCGGACAGACTACTGGGGAGACCGGGTTAAGAGCCACTAAAGTCCTTGGCTCCCAGTACGGGCCTCCAGAGCTGTCCTCCGGAGGTGATGCCCTTAGGGCGTTACTGTGTTGGCTGGTTGGGTGTCCGGGCCGGTGGGATTGGGGGGGATGGGGTCTTTGCGCCATTTGGGGGCAAACTTTCGCATCATGGGGCCCCATTTTTAAACCGACGACGGTGCGTTCCCAGGGGACGAGGTACCCCGACCCCTGCGGTTTGCGCTCGGCCTCCCCTTTCTCACCGGTAAGCAGTTTCTCGCGTCCCCTGGGTCCGTTTTGTACAACATTGTTAGCATATGGATACCATTACTTCTTGTCCTAGAACTCGGGTGGTGGGCGACCAGGCCCCCCCCCCCCCCCCGAGTCCTCTACCACTGGAAGACCACGTTTTGAGGAGGTCGCCCCTCCTCTGGCAGCGGAACACTTGCACTCTCCTTTTCCGTTACCAACCCCAGCCTGTACCTTGAACATACACCCTCTTGAGCAGGGGTCCCGCCCCAGCCGCCTTCGAGCAAGTCAAGTTCCACCTAAAATTTGCCTCTAAAATCTGGTTTCTTGCTCTCCCCGTATGCCCCCATCGCCCGCCGTCGGCCCGCCTCCCCACGGAGAGAGCCCCGAGGTGGACGGGGAAGTCGGCGTTCACGTTCGTCCTATCGACCGTTGGATATTCCAGTCCACCTCGATTCTATAGCCTTCCTATTCCTTCCAAGTATCCACAAATTCCTAGTGATCCAACCTACCTCTGGGTCCCTTCTGACCAACTCCGAAAGAACGTTTCAGGCGATCCGAGCCCGCAGCGACTCCATCCGCTATGATGTGCGACCAGAGAGGGATGGTTTCCTCCTCATAAAATCACGTCAGCCGCAGAGACGAAAACCCTACTCTCCCTCACTGAGGTCCTTAGATGCTCGGTATCCTGGAGGATCTCGTACCCTAGGGTGTCACCAAGATCCATCGCTTCACATTCCACCAGGGAGGCACCCACTCCCCCACCCCACGCCTACTTCTTACTTTTAATACCTTAGTCCGTCCCGACCGTATTGTATGGGGTATGGGAGACCGCATGTCGGCGAGTTCACTGTCCCCCCATACATCCCAGACCCGACCCGTTGCTTTAAATGCAACAAGTTCCGGCACGTCAGCTCAGTTTGCTGACAACTACACCAACTGTGTGTTCGCTGCGGAGAAATCGCTCACCCAGTCAAGTGCCCCACCTAAATGCTCTAATTGCGAAGACGCACACCCCTCTTCGTCCAGCGAATTCCTTTTCTTCAAGTTCGAGAAGGAGGTCCAAGGCCTGCAGGTAGCTGACTTCCTTAGCCTCGGAGAGGCGCGAGACGGGGTGCGTTGTCAATAGGCCTCGCTCTCTTCCCCCAGATCTAAGACATCCCGGACCCTTACACCCCCACTTGGTCTACGATGACCATATCACCCCACCGCAGAAGCCCCTCCAATCTAACCCCACAGACTCTGACAGTAGTCAGGGCCGCCGAGAGGGCGGGAAAGCCGGGTTAAATTCCCGGGGGAAACAGGGGGGATAAAATCTAAACATATTAATAAAGCAATTGATTAAAGAACAAAGAGGAAATATAATTAATGAACATACATTTTATAGATATTATCATACTGTATGTTTTAAGAAACACGCTGGAAGGGGAACAAAGCAAGAGAACTCAGTGAGGGATATAAATTGTTCTACAGTGGGGCGTCGGTTGAGGGAAGGAATGGTGTGGGTATTGTATTGGCGAAGGAATTGAAGGATAGCATAGTGGAAGTAAAGCGAAAAGGAGATAGACTGGTGACTTTGAAAATGAATTATGGGGAACAGGTACTCAATATAATCAGTGCATACGCGCCCCAAAGTGGATGTCCGGACGACGTTAAGGAAGCATTCTGGAGGTTATTGGAGGAAGAAATGGTGAGTATTGCCGAGGACGAACGAGTGGTGTTGGGTGGGGATATGAATGGACACGTTGGTGATCATAACGATGGAGTGGTCAGAGTGCACGGTGGTCATGGCTATGGAGAGGCAAACGTGGACGGTGAGAGAGTGTTGGATATGGCTGTATCGTTTGATCTAGCGATTGTAAATACGTTTTTCAGAAAGAGGGAGGAGCATGTTATTACGTACAAGAGTGGAGGCAGAACATCGCAAATTGATTTCATACTGTATAGGAGGGTGCAATTGGCCAAGGTGAAGGACTGCAAAGTTATTCCAGGAGACCATGTGACGCCACAACACCGGTTGGTAGTCATGGATGTGATGTTGAAAAGAGGAAGAAAGACCCGAGGAACAACAGTGAGGAGAATTAGGTGGTACAAACTGAGAGAGGAGGGGAAGAAACGGGAATTTAGAGAGAGAGTGTTGAGTGAAATCCATGTTGATGAACAGAATGTACAGGATTGGTGGGTACATAATGCGAATGTCATGAGAACGGCAGGTAGACATATATTGGGGGAAACATCAGGTAAAGTGTGGGAAGATAAGGAAGGATGGTGGTGGAGTGATGAGATCCAAAGGGCACTACGAAGTAAGAGAGAAACTAAGAAGTTATGGGAAGAATCGAGGAGTGAAGAGTGTAAGGTGGTATATAAAGAAGCAAAGAAACAGGCAAAGAGAGCAGTGGCGAGAGCAAAGGCGGAGGCATATCGGCAGATGTATGAGGATTTAGAGGATCGTGAAGGACAAAAGAAGATATACAGATTGGCTAAGAGCAGAAATAGAGCGACAAAAGACTTTACACAGGTAAAACAAATTAAGGGAAGGGAGGGGGCGGTGCTGCAAAGAGATGAAGAGATAAAGGATAGATGGAAGGAATATTTTGAGGAATTATTAAATAAAGAAAACCCAAGATCTTTCTATGAGGATGGATTACCAAATGTAGCTATGACAGAACAAGTGGGGAGGATGGAAGTGAGTCGTGCTCTGAATAGGATGAAAAATAACAAAGCGACTGGCCCAGACGAGATACCAGCCGAGGCATGGAAGGCACTGGGAGATGAGGGGGTGGATCTGGTGTGGGATCTAATGCAGAAGTTGTTTGACCAGGAGGTGATTCCGGATGAGTGGCGGACCAGCATCATAATGCCTATATTCAAAGAGAAGGGAGACGTACAAGATTGCACGAATTATAGAGGGATCAAGCTAATATCACATACAATGAAGATATGGGAGCGAATAGTGGAGAGTAGGTTGAGAGACGAAGCGGAAGTGTCAGTGGAACAGTTTGGATTTATGCCGGGAAGGAGAACGACAGATGCAGTTTTTGCATTGAAACAGTTGGCAGAGAGGTACAGAGAGGTGCAGAAGGCGTTGCACATGGTTTTTATTGACTTGGAGAAGGCATATGATAGGATACCACGGCAGGAAGTTTGGAGATGCTTAAGGGAAAAGATGGTACCGGAGAAGTATGTTAAACTGATCAAGGGGATGTACAGGGGAGTAACAACTAAGGTGAGGAGTAGTGTGGGTGTGTCAGGGAGCTTTGGGTGGAAGTTGGTCTGCACAAAGGATCAGCTTTGAGCCCCTTCCTTTTCAATGTGGTATTCGATGTGTTGACGAACAGGATTAGAGGGGAGGCGCCGTGGTGCATGATGTATGCAGACGATGTTGTGTTGAGTGGGGAGACGAAAGAGGAGGTGGAGCAGCAGTTGGAAAATTGGAGAGAGGCGTTGGAAAGTAGAGGGATGAGAATTAGCCGAAAGAAGACCGAATATATGAGATGTGATGTGCAGCAGGACCGAGGAGGGGAAGTGACATTGAGTGGAGAGCGTGTTAAGACGGTGGCGTATTTTAAATACTTGGGGTCAACAGTGGATGCAGAGGGGGGAGCAGAGAGAGAGATAAACTGTGGAATACAGTCGGGGTGGAAGAACTGGAGAGACGTATCAGGGGTGCTCTGTGATAAGAGGGTCCCAGTGAAACTGAAGGGAAAGGTATTCAAAACAGTGGTGAGGCCGGCAATGTTGTATGGAATGGAGACTGTGCTAATGAAGAAGAGCAATGAAAGAAAAATCGATGTGGCTGAAATGAAGATGTTGAGATGGATGTGTGGAGTGACGAGGAGGGATAGGGTCAGAAATGAGCATATAAGGGGAACAGTGAAGGTGGCGGAAGCATCTAAGAAGGTGCAGGAGGCCAGGCTGAGGTGGTATGGACACGTCAGGAGAAGAGAGGAGGAGTATGTGGGACGCAGAGTGCTGGAGATGGAGTTGGCGGGACGGAGAAGAAGAGGAAGACCGAAGACGAGATGGAGGGACTGTGTGGTGGCGGACATCAGGGAGAAGGACTTGGAGGAGGACGCGGTATACGACAGAGGAGAGTGGAGAAGACGAACCAAAAACAGCGACCCCATGTAAAGATGGGATAATAAGCTGCGGAAGAAGATCATACTGTATGTTTTAAATAGTGACTTGGACATATTATAATCAGTTTGCTTGTTATGTACACAAAAAACATTCATAATAAAATACTGAGTAAACAGGGGGGCACATATACCACTCCTTCCCAGGGGCCCGTGGCAGCTCTCGGCGGCCCTGACAGTAGTAGCCTATGTACATGACCCGCCTCTCACGACGAGATCCAATATAGAAAACATCCTCTCCCCCGAGGATCCAGTGGATACGGCACTGGCGCATCTACATGGTGTGGCCAAGGGGAGCTCGGCCGCGCCCATGCGTCTTATGGATCTGCCCTTGCCTCCTGGTGCTATTCCCCCCCCCCACAAGAACACACTGGTTCATCCCCTTTCACCCCACAGTACCTGCCTCCCCAACACCCATGGCCCCCTTCTTGTTAGCCACCCTGAGCGTGTCCTCCCTCCCACATACCCGATCCTTCTGGTAACCAAACCAAAATTAAGAAGGTAGAAGTTCTGGTTAAGGGGTTGTTACCACAAAGTCCCACTATCAAGGTCCAAGCTGTAGAGATTGAGGAACGTTGTGCTCCAGTCACTACTTGTTTAGATATGGCATATGTCCAAAAATTGCAAGTTAAAGGAATTAATTTGGGCACTAATAAGTTTGAAGGAACAGAAGATATTAGTCTTTTGACTGGAGCTGACTATTATTGGGACTTCATCATTGGTAACATTGTCCGCACATCTCAAGGTCCTGTAGCTATTGAAAGTAAGCTAGGCTGGATGCTACATGGTAGCTATTGCAATGAAATGGAAGTTAAAGCTCTCTTTGTTAAGATTGAGGAGAACAGCCATGGTTTGGAAAGGCATTTGAAAGCGTTTTGGGAACTTGAATCCATTGGCATAAAGGACAAACAGGAGAAGCAGGCAAGTACAGTGAACAGCGATGTTTTAGAGCAATTTGAAAAAGGGATTGGGTTTAGGGATGGTTGCTACGAAGTTGGCCTCCCTTGGAAGGAATCTTGCAAACCCAGCTCAAACCTTCAGCTAGCCAATAAGAGGGTGGAGACTTCATTGCACAGGCTAAGGAAAACTGAGGAGTTGTTAAATGAATACGATGAGGCCATCCTAAGCTATGTAAAGGAGGGCTATGCTGAAAGGGTGCAAGGTGAGCTGGTGAGACAGGAGGCACATTATCTGCCGCACCATGCAGTGGTACAGCGAGACAAAACTACCACCGAACTGAGGGTAGTTTTTGACGGCTCAGCCAAGGACAAAGGTGGTGTGTCCTTGAATGACTCATAATTGTAAGGTTAGTGAAAAATTCACTTAATTTAGAACTAGCATTTTTGGGCTCTTGTGGCATCATTTTTTTGGGCACTGGCGCGTCCTTTCTACTCATTTGTTGACTGCGACTTGTACAGGGCATGGTCTTATAGAGAGCTCTCTTGCAATTCAGTTTGGTTGTTTAGATACAAGATTGTTGCATCGTACAATGGTGCAGGTTTTGTTGTTGTTGCAAGGTTTAGAAAGACCATAAATAGTGCCCCTTTTGTTTTTTTCCTTAATTTTATGCAACTGAGGGCTAAGGTAGGCCCACATCGAGTCAGCAACCCTGAGTTAAGACTTAATAGGACCTCCAAGTCCGTAAGTTTGTTTTAGTCTAGCCCCTCAGAGCTTGGCCGTTCAAGGATCAGCTGGGATTCTGAACCCAATCAAAATAAATAAAATAACAGAATGAATGCAAAAATTGTACATGGTCTCCGTTTCGGTCTCCCTTTCCTGATCATGGTGTCTTTCCTTTTCTCTCTCAGGACAGGGCCTCAAGAGCGCTACGGGAGTCAGAATAAATAATAAACGATGTAGAGGGGAGCTGAGAAAGGAACCGAAGGGTCAAAAGAATAGCCGATAGTTCCGCTGTAAAGATGGAAGCCGCTGAAGGGGAGGGATAATGATTTAATTTCCGATGGGAAGACGGCCACGCAGACCACTCCAAGTGGAGAGTGAGAGCCGTCAGTGAACAGTGGGATAGAGTCAGCATGGGAAGAGGAATGGGATAGGAATAGTTGTCGAAGGGCGGATGGATGGAACTGGGACTTTGGTACAGTAGAAAGGAGGGAGCAGATCCGGAGGAGGAGAATGGGTCCATGGGAGGTAGTTGGAGGGGGGAGAGGAGAGCACTCACCCCTCCACCCCCAGAGAAGACAGGACGGGGGCCATTGGAAGATCAAACGGTCGGATAAGTGGGGATGATTGTCAAAGCATGCCACAGTGGAAGAACCGAAGAGGGATTGGAAGACCGGGGTGGGAGAGAACTTTCAGGAGCTCTACAGCAATCCCTTCCACTCCTGCCGCTTTTCCACCTTTCATCCTGCCTAGGGCCTCCACCACCTCCTCCATATGGACCAATCCATTCGTCACAACTCTCATACTCTGAATCCCCTCTCTGCCCAAACATGCCACATCTGCTTCCCTATCTTCCCACAGGTTCAATAGTCACTCAAAATACTTACTCCACCTTGTCTTCACATCTTCTCTATCTATCACCACTTCCCATTCGACTCTTTCCAGTAATGCTCATCTGACCTCTCATTTTCCTCACACTATTCACTTCTCGCCAAAACACCCTGTTCTCCCTGAAATTTTCTGACTCTCTCATTTGCTCTCTCTTTCAGCTCTCGCACTTTTCTTTTTACTTCTTGCTTCTTCCTCTTATACTCTTCCCAGTCACCCACACTTCTGCTCCGCAAGTACCGAGCATATACTTCCCTCTCTCGTTTTACCAACATTTCAGCCTCCACATTCCACCATTCACTACCCCATCGTTTATGTCCAACGCCAATCTTCCGTACACCACACATTTCAGCTCCGCTTCACTAAATATCTGCCACTCACTCCTCTTCAACACCCCTTGTTTCACTCTCTCCCACCCTGCACCATTCCTCATTCAGTCTCTCCTGATACATCCGTTCACAATCCCTTTTCCTCAGTTCACTCTTTCACTACTTCTCTCAAAGGCACACTACCCCCTCTTAATCCACGCCCACCACAAACCTTCACTTTCGCCTCCTCAACTCCAGATGAAAGGAACCTCTCATCTCAGACTTACCAGTAAATGTAATGGTATCCGTGCATGGCATACAGCTCGAGCGTGAACCCAGTGAGTGGGTATTTGATCATCAGCCACAACGTGTGGTAAACAATCCAGGTGCTTAAATACGCCAAATGAGGTCTGGTTGGTCACTTTTCAGGAGCGTTTTGGGGGTAAGCATCCACTTTGTCAGCTTTTAGAAGAGAAAGTATATCAGTGTGACAAATTTAACAGTGAGGAAGTCGGGGTGAGTGTGCCCCAAGAGTTTTCTCTTCTACGTAACTAATAAAGTGAAACTTGGTTGTAATACCTGTAACAACCAGGTTAGTGATGATAATGGAATATTGGCCATCAATTACGTATTTTTATGTTCTTAATGTGGTGCGAATGAGAGATGCCGAGGCAAGTAGGGATGTTCCGGCTAGTAATTTTACCGGATAACCGGATACCGGATATCCGGTAGGTTTAAAATGCCGGATATCCGGTAATATACTATATATTCTTTCGTATGGATAATAGGTAAGTAAACTAGCCAGCAGTAGCATTGTTCAATAACGCTGTAACACTGATTCTGTTTATATAGAATTTTTTGTTTTTATATGCATTTGTGGGCGCTGAGTCCAAATCTGGCCTTGGTTTGTGCGTATCATCAATGGTTTCAGAGATAATCCATTTTTCATGTTTTACTAGTATAATGTTATTATGGGCGCAGCAATATCAGAATAATCAGGAATTGTTGAGAACAATCCGGATGTTCGTTGACAGTTTCTTGCTCTAGAAATTGCCCGAAACTTCCACTGTGCTATATAAAGAAGAGCGCAGAGTCTGAGAAGTCAGTAAGTGTGAACACACAAAGAAAGCAGGTTGTTTGTCTGATGGTTACCAACACTGAGGTACTGTGTTTCTGCGCTTCTCTGTGCTGACGATTTGAGTGTGTTATCGATCCTTTTTTATTGCGAACATTATTTCAGTGTTGTGAATACATCTTTTTTCTGGAATCTGTAATCTGTTACAGATTTAATAACTCTTCTCTCTATATCTGCAGGTTATGATTAATGTAGTACAGTTTAGTAAAGAGAATGGCAACTAGAGCTTGTAAACACTCGCCGGATATATTCTGCTACGTTTGTGGGTATTACATAGGCCCCAAGCAAGTATCGCACAAGATTGTGAAAGGCACCAAGTTCTGGATCGCGTATCGGCTCTATTTTGGTATGCCTATGGGAGACCAAGATAAGCCCTGGGCACCCCATGTGATCTGTGGAAGCTGCCGCTCCACACTTGAAGGGTGGCTGCGGGGAGTACGCAAGGCAACGCCCTTTGCGGTACCCAGAATATGGAGAGAACCAAAGAGCCACCACGACGATTGCTACTACTGCATGGTAGCTGTTTCTAAGTACAGGAAAGTTAAAGGAAGGCAGACTCTTCAGTATCCAAGCATAGCGTCGTCCATAGCTCCTGTACCACATGGCGAAGGTCTTCCAATACCACGTCCACCAGAACAGGTATCTATCCATTACTTTACCTTCTGTATTTACAGACTGTGGGTCATTATGTGTCGATTTTTCTTGGTGCTGATGCTCTTCTACATATATAGCTATGCCTATATTTTGTTTCTTTGCTTTGCAGGTTGAAAATGAGGATGCAGCTAGCTCATCTGAGATGTCGGCTGGTGAGGACAGTCATAATGAAGAATATACAGTAACTTTCAGTACAAACCCTCACTTTCCAAATCAGAGGGAATGGGACGACTTAATTAGAGATTTGGGCTGACGAAATCAGGGTCTGAGCTTCTGACCTCCAGACTCAAAGAGTAGAATTTGCTTGGAGAAGACTGCAAGAGCACTGTATACCGAAAGCAGCATGAATAGTTTGCAAGGTTCTACGATGTCAATGGCTCTCTCTGTTATTGCAGCGAGGTTAATGGTCTATTCACAGCTATTGGGTTAACATATATACCCTCAGAGTGGCGCTTGTTTATTGACAGTTCAACTCGGAGTTTAAAAGCTGTTCTACTCCACAATAGGAACAAATATCCATCTATACCAGTTGCACATTCTGTTCAAATGAAAGAGGACTATGAAAATGTCAAACAATTGCTCACTCAAATCAGGTATGAACAATATAACTGGGACGTGTGTGGTGATTTCAAAATGATTGGTTTCCTGTTAGGTTTACAAGGAGGGTTTACTAAATATTCATGTTTTCTTTGCCTGTGGGATAGCAGGGTTTCAACTGAGCACTATAAAACAGTTCAGTGGCCTCCACGTGAAGGACTGCAACCAGGTCCGGCGCCAGCCTATTTGGCGCCCTTAGCAGGACTGCAGCTGGTGCCCCCACCCGCCTCCCACTTCACGATTGGGTTTGCCCACAAAGTAATCAAGGTACCATATTGAAGAAACTATTTGCCTTACACTGATCTATTTTAATTTGCTAGTACATACATTTATTATAAAATTATAAAATCATTTCACAGTTCAAGAAAGTGTCATGACCAATCAAAACAGCGAGTAAAGCGAGGCATATGTAGTAACAAATCAGAACGCTCAAAAGTGCTAAAATATGCGTGCAAAAAGGACATATCTACTGTTTTTTCCAAGCAAGAAGGGCATATGTCACATAAAAACAGTTATTCGCTTATTGACGACTCCCGGAACTCATATTAAGCCGTAAATAAGCCGAGTCGCTTATTGACGACTCCCGTCTGTGCGCGCAACATTTTTAAATCGCTTATTTACGACTCCCGTCCCTAAAGGGTTAAAGGTCGTGATAGTGAAAGTTCTATAATGACCCAATAAGATGAATAAGTTAATTATGTAAATATCAGTCAAGCTAAACTGGTGTACATACGTCGTACAACCTTTCATCATTTGTCTATGCTTCTCATTCCTTCATTATTTTTTTCATGTTGTTCTTACATAATACTATCAGACGTGCACAGGGCGGGAGGCGCTGGCGCCCCCCAGATCTTTGGCGCCCTTAGCATTTACTAACCTCGACTAATGGAAGCGGCGGCCCTGACTGCAACCAGGAAAGTACAATGTACTCAGGGAACCTCTTCTGAAGCCTGACATAGTTCTGCTACCACCTCTCCGTATTAAGTTGGGTCTAATTAAGCAGTTTGTAACTGCGTTAGATTTTGGAGGGGAAGTTTTCCAGCAGATTCGGGTCATGTTCCCTAAACTCTCTGAGGCCAAAGTCAAGGCTGGCATCTTTGTAGGACCACAAGTCAAGGCGCTGTTGAATTCAAAGAACCTTGAAGCCAAGATGACTCCGATCGAAAAAGAGGCTTGGTATGCTTTCCATGATGTGGTTCGTGGGTTTTTAGGCAACCATAAAGCACCAAACTATAAGGAGTTAGCGTCAAACTTGATTAAGTGCTATGGCAAAATGGGGTGCCGTATGTCTTTAAAATTACACTATCTGCATTCACATCGACATTTTTCGTGATAACCTGGGCGATGAGAGTGAAGAACATGGCGAAAGATTCCATCAAGATATTCAAACGATGGAGAAAAGGTACCAGGGCCATTGGGATGCTTCCATGATGGGAGACTACGTATGGTCGCTGATCAGAAAGGATAAGAATGTTCATTGTTAGAAAATCTAGGAGAGGAAGAACCATTGTTGTCCCAAGGCGATATGATGACTAAGCTGATTGATGCAGCATTGCTTGTATATATTAAGTTAAGGTGTATATATATCCATCTCATAATTGTAAGGTTAGTGAAAAATTAACTTAATTTAGAGCTAGCATTTTTGGGCTCTTGTGGCATCATTTTGGGGCGCTGCGCGTCCTTTCTACTCGTTTGTGGAATGTCGTACGTACAGGGTGTGGTCTGATAGAGAGCTCTCTTGCAATTCAGTTTGGTTGTTTAGATACAAGATTGTTGCATCGTGCAATAGTCCAGGTTGCGTTGTTGTTGCAAGGTTGAGAAAGAAGACCACAAATAGTACCCCTTTTGTTTTTATCTTAAATTCATACAACTGAGGCCTAAGGTAGGCCCACATCGAGTCAGCAACCCTGAGGTAGGACCTAATAGGATCTCAAGTCCGTAAGTTTTAATTTTAGCTTAACTTGGGCTGTAGGTAGAACTGGCCCTTTAGAATTTGGCCGTTCACGGCTCAGCTGGGATTTTGAACTCAATAAATAAATAAAATAACATGGTCCTTCAGAACCGGATTCTAGCCCAAGACTGAGTCAGTGACTATTTTTCGGCAAAGTTCTGATTGTGCAAATTGTAGCCCAAGTTAGGCCTAGACGGGTTGAGCATTATTGAGTTAAGGTCCCAGGGTAGAAAGTTTGGTCGCCCAATTGCGAAACTTGGCCAGTCGTCTGTCGTCGTTTTTGGCGTACATTTTTACCGGTTTGGTTAATTTTGGTTTATTATTGAATTAAGGTCCCAGGGTAGAAAGTTTGGTCGCCCAATTGCGAAACTTGGCCAGTCGTCTGTCGTTGTTTTTGGCCTACATTTTTACCGGGTTGGTTAATTTTGGTTTATTATTGAATTAAGGTCCCAGGGTAGAAAGTTTGGTCGCCCAATTGCGAAACTTGGCCACTTGTCTGTCGTTGTTTTTGGCCTACATTTTACCAGTTTGGTTAATTTTGGTTTATTATTCGTAGGCGAAGGTTGCAGACTTCGGTGCGCCAGTAACATGGGTGGAAAATTTGGTATTCCATACTGGTGGTTGGTTAGTACCCCACCCAGCAATTCAGTTTATTTGAAAAAAGCAAAATTTGCGTTTGATCAGTTTGGTTAAGTATTTCTGCCAATTCAGCTCATTTGGCATTGAGCCCAATTGTGGTTTGCATTGAAGATGAGTGCATCTGAATTGAACAAGTTTAAAAAAAGGAGAAGCGCCTACAAAGGTCATTGCCACAATAGATTCTGCCATAGAGCAAGAGGATTTACGCGTAGTGACTGCGCAGCTTTCCATATTAGAACCTAAAAAGGTTGCTCTAAGTGAAGTAAATGTTAAAATTGAGGCTCTTATAGAAGAGGATGAAATAGAAAATAACATAATTTACTTTGAAGAGATTATTGATGATATAATTAAAGTAGGCCACCGAGCAAAAGAGTTTAGCAGCTCAGTACAGTTAGAGACCAGGTCTAATAATGAAACACAACACTCAACAAATGGTGTTTGTGAAGTTAAGGTTAACAGATCTGCAATTCAATTACCGAGGCTTGTACTCAAAACATTTTCTGGGAGTATTCAGGAATGGCAAGGATGGGCAGACAGTTTTCAATCAGCAGTTCATTCTAGTCAAGTGTTAAGTGCGGTGGAGAAGTTTAATTATTTGCAGTCCCTCTTGGAAGGGGAGGCAGCAAAGACAATAGCAGGATTAGCATTAACAGAGGTTAATTATAATGTGGCTTGGGATATATTAAAGAAACGGTTTGGTAAGCCAGAGATCTTAATTAAAAGCCACCTCCGTGAACTTTTAGCTATACCTCCTGTTAACAATCCTAATAGTGTTAAGGAGTTACGGCAGTTATATGATGAATTTGAAGTTAGAACTAGGTCCCTGGACAACTTGGGTGTAGGAATGGAAAGGTATGGTATAATGTTGGTTACTATACTGGAGTCTAAATTGCCTAGCTCAATTTTGCTTGAATTAAGTAGGGGACACTCTACAGAACATGTGTACATCCCCCTTCAGCAGATGTTAAGTCTTTTAGGCACAGAATTAGCAAGACGAGAGGGAATTGAGTTTGCACAGTGGAATGTTAAACAAGGGGACAAAGGCAGGCACAGCACCAAAGTTTCTACAAAAAGGAATAGCCCAGGTACAGTGTCAGCTCTACATGCATCCTCTGAGAATAAATTAAAGGGAATCAAGGAATGCATATTTTGCGAAGGCAACCACAAGTCATATAAATGTGAGGTGGCTGAGGCTTTACCTTTTGAGGAGAGAAAGGACAGGGTAACTAAGTCCACAGCATGTGGAAAAATGTTTTTTGAAAGGTCACAGAGCAAGGTTTTGTAAGTTTAAAATTTTGTGCAAAAAATGTCATGGTAGGCATCAGCCATTATTGTGTGAAAACACTCCTAGTAGGCCTACCCCAGAAGTAGAGACATCAGTGGCACATGCCACTGCTATGCAAGGGAGTAAAAGTAAAGGGGGATTATTGCAAACAACTGCAGCCTTATTAATTGGGAATGATGGAGAAGCTACTGTAAGAGTGTTGTTTGATAGTGGTAGCCAGTGTAGCTTTATTAAGACCAGAATTTCCAGAAAATTGAAGTTTAAAGAACTTAAGAGGGAAAATTTAAGAATTTCTGGGTTTGGGGGTTCCGTTCAAAACCGAACCAAATTTAAGAAGGTAGAAGTTCTGCTTAAGGGGTTGTTACCGCAAAGTCCCACTATCAAGGTCCAAGCTGTAGAGATTGAGGAACTTTGTGCTCCAGTCACTACTTGTTTAGATATGGCATGTATCCAAGAATTGCAAGTTAAAGGAATTAATTTGGGCGATAATAAGTTTGAAGGAACAGAAGATATTAGTCTTTTGATTGGAGCTGACTATTATTGGGACTTCATCACTGGTAATATTGTCCGTACATCTCAAGGCCCGGTAGCTATTGAAAGTAAGCTAGGCTGGATGCTACATGGTAGCTATTGCAATGAAATGGAAATTAAGGCTCTTTTTGTTAAGATTGAGGAGAACAGCCATGGTTTGGAAAGGCATTTGAAAGCGTTTTGGGAACTTGAATCTATTGGCATAAAGGACAAACAGGCAAGTACAGTGAACAATGATGTTTTAGAGCAATTTGAAAAAGGGATTGGGTTTAGAGATGGTTGCTATGAAGTTGGCCTCCCTTGGAAGGATTCTTGCAAACCTGGTTCAAACCTTCAGCTAGCTAATCGGAGGTTGGAGACTTCATTGTACAGGCTAAGAAAGAATGAGGAGTTGTTAATTGAATACAATGAGGCCATCCTAAGCTATGTAAGGGAGGGCTATGCTGAAAGGGTGCAAGGTGAGCTGGTAAACCAGGAGGCACATTATCTGCCACACCATGCAGTGATACGGCGAGACAAGACTACCACTAAACTGAGGGTAGTTTTTGATGGCTCAGCCAAGGACAAAGGTGGTGTGTCCTTGAATGACTGTTTGGATGCTGGGCCAAATTTAAATGCAGATTTATTTTCCTTGTTACTGAGATTCAGGTTTGGCAGAGTAGCATTGACTACAGATGTGAAGCAAGCTTTTTTGCGGATAAAGTTAAAACCAGAGGACAGAGATGCAGTAAGGTATCTGTGGGTGGATACGAAAGACTTGTTGGAAAATGAACCTAAGGTTCAAGCATATAGAATGAAGTCAGTGTTGTTTGGCCTCAGCTCTAGTCCATTTCTGTTGGCAGCTACTATGCAGTACCATTTTAAGAAATATTCTGAAGTCTATCCTAACACTATTGAACACATAAGGAAAAATTTTTATGTTGATGATTTGCTGTGTTCCGTGGATAATACAGAAATGGCTAAACAGATATTCATGGAGGCTAGAGCTGTCATGAGGGAGACTGGCATGGAGCTTAGAAAATGGCAGACCAATCATTCTCAATTACAAGAGTTTATGAGTCATTCCTGTGTAGTACCTGATGCAGCAGAAAGTATTGAGGATTCTGGTATTAAGGAGTTGTGGGCAATAGACGCAAAGGTGCTAGGCATTGTTTGGCAGCAAGATGATGATTTGTTTACCTTCAATGGGAAATCTTTAGTAGAGCTGGCTGAGAATGAGACAAGGTGGACAAAACGTACAGCTCTTAGTTTGGCTTCAAAGGTCTTTGATCCTCTTGGATTCCTGGCTCCCTTTGTGATAAAGTCAAAAATTTGGTTTCAGAGCCTCTGGGAAATTGGACTTGGTTGGGACCAAGAGTTACCTGATCATATGGTGGTAAGGTGGAAATATTGGTTCAAAGAATTGGCACATCTTGGAGACATTGAAATCCCAAGATGGTACTTTGGAGAGTTGAACAATAGTCCAGACAATTTGGAGCTGCACATCTTTTGTGATGCAAGTGAGGAAGCCTATGCAACTTGTATTTATATAAGAGGCACATTGCAAGAGGAAGTAAGTTGCAGGTTGGTTGCTGCAAAGAGCAGAGTAGCACCTTTAAAAAGGCTTTCTATTCCAAGTGCGAAAAATGCTCTGTCTGAATTGGTCCACAATTAACCCACCCCTTATATCTCCAGTCTAACTATAGAGTAGATCAAGTCTAGCCTAGAGGGGTCAGCCTAGAGATTCCGGAAATGGTCCAGAGCGGGCAGATAAATTGAGGTCCACAGTAGGATTCCTCACCAAGTTAGGTTAGGGCAATCTACCTTCACCTTTGTTAAGCTATGAGTTGATGCTGGGTCTTAGGCCACAATGTAGGCCTAACTTGTCTGACCCAGCTTAATTTAATTTGATTAAATTGATGGGTTAAAAACTCAATTAGTCACTTACTGTTAGTTATTGGAGTGTCTCCCTTGTCCGGTTGTGTAATTGTCGAGAGCGCACTTGCTGGTGCGTCCTCTCGCCCCGTTGTTCGTTTTCGTACTCCTTTGTTCTCCTCTTCGCGGGGCTTTTTTTTCCACCAGCATTGTCTTGGTTTTTTCCTCGGTTGGTTGAGCGGTAATGTATCTCCATTACCGAGCACGCTCTTCTCACACAGTATATAAATACTAGTGTGGAGAATAACTCTGGTGAGCAACCAATTGGTTTCATCCACCCAGTTATTGACATAAAAGGAATTTAATAATTGTTAGATTAACTACCTACCTACTCAGTGAACCATTTTCGTTACCTCCCAACTACCCACTCATCAGTTTTCCATACCAAGGTTGGAATTGATGGGTGCCGTTATTGCTAGTCGGCTTGCAGTTACAGTGCAAAAGTCTTTGGCCCTCTATGAAATTCCAAGCTATTATTGGACAGACTCCACTATAGTTTGGCACTGGTTAAGAAGTCAGGCAAGGAAATGGAAACCATTTGTTGCCAATAGGGTGGAGGAAATTCAAGCGCACACAGATCCCAAGCAATGGAAGCATTGTCCAGGCACACAAAACCCCGCTGATTTACCAACACGAGGAATTTCAGTGAAAGATCTTGCACAGTCAAGTTTGTGGTGGAATGGGCCAGAGTGGCTAAAACTTGGAAGTGAAAACTGGCCTTCTAATCAGCCTATTGTAGGAGAATGCCAGGCTGAAGAAGCATGGGTGAGTGAGGTGAGAAAATGCGCTGTGAACAGTTGTCAAGTTATGCAGCAAGACCCCATATTGAGGCTTGAGGACATTAGCAGTCTGAAAAGATTGTTAAGAGTGACAGCATGGGTATATAGATTTACCAACAATATTAAGGGAGAAACAAGAAGGGAAGGAATTCTGAATAGTAACGAGATTCAGCAAGCCAGGAAATACTGGGTGGTATATGTGCAGAAGGAAAAATTTGGTGGAGAGAGGGAATTGCTCACCAGCCATCCATTACAGGTTCTACCAACACATTCTGCTCTCAAGGGTTTGGATGTGTCTTTGGATCAGGATTTATTGAGAGTAGGAGGTAGACTACAGTTTTCTGGGCTTCCAGAGGAGAAAAGACATCCAATTTTGCTACCTTCTGGGGGACACTTTGTGGACCTTTTGATCCTGGATACGCATCATAAGCTGTTACATGCTGGAGTTAGAGAAGTGATAATAGAGATCAGACAACAGTTTTGGATTCCCAAAATTAGACAAGTAGTAAAAAAGGTCATGCATAAATGTGTGGTTTGTAAGCGTTGGAGTGCAAAGCCTTATTATGAAAAGTTGGCTCCACTTCCAAGAGAACGGTGTGTCTATAGGTACTGCCCCATTTGATGTAGTGGGAGTAGACTTTGCAGGGCCAGTCTATGTGTATGAGCAAGGGGAGTCTAACAAAGGTTATATATGTCTTTTCACATGTGCTACCACCAGAGCAATCCATTTGGAGTTGGTAAGCAACTTAAGTAGTGATGTATTTCTTTTGGCCTTTAAAAGGTTTGTGAACAGAAGGGGTTTCCCAAATAAAATCATATCAGATAATGCAAAAACCTTCAAAAAGGCTGCAAGGGAACTCCAAGAAATTTGGTCCTTGCTAAAAGAGGAAGGATTCCAATCCTACTTTTCACACCAAGGGGTACAGTGGGAGTTTATTGTTGAGAGAGCACCATGGTGGGGAGGATTTTGGGAAAGGCTAGTGAGAAGTGTAAAGTGTCCATTAAAGAAACTTTTAGCTAATGCTCATTTGAGCAAAGAAGAATTCTGCACTGTTTTATGTGAAGTAGAAGCAATGGTGAACAGTAGGCCTATCACTTTTGTTTATAACATTATGCAGGATGCAGAGCCATTGACACCAAATCATTTTCTTTGTGGTAAACGATTAACATCAAGCCCCAGTGTGCCAGAAGACCTGCAGCCTATCCAGAGCACTCAAGGAGAGTTAACCAGACGGTTCAGGTACCTTGAAGAGCTACAAGATCAGTTATGGAAGAGGTGGCAGATGGAATACTTGCCAGAACTCAATTATTACCCATCAGGCAAGGTAAAGGGCTCCAATGCAAATTGTATCAAGGTGGGAGAAGTGGTAATGATTGGGGATGAAAGACCAAGGCAATGCTGGAAGCTTGGCATAATTGAAGAGTTGTTTGTTGACAAAGACAATTTAGTTAGGTCTGCACTGGTAAAGACTTCAGGAGGAAAGTTAGAGAGACCTATACAAAAACTCTATGCTTTAGAAATCAGCAAAAACACAGATAGTCAAGATGAAACATTTGAGTTACAGCCTCATGGAGAAGGCTTGGCTAACCTTGCAGAAGGTAATGACAACAATGCCTCTTCGGTGGGGAGTGTTATAAAATCTAGGAGAGGAAGAACCATTGTTGTCCCAAGGCGATATGATGACTAAGCTGATTGATGCAGCATTGCTTGTATATATTAAGTTAAGGTGTATGTAATGAGTCTTTACTAATTATTGTTTTCTGTGTTTCAGATCTATGCTATGTTTATGTTGAATAAAGCCTCAAATTGGCCTTTACTTTATCTTTAGCCCGCTAACAAACGCGGCACCACAATTTATTCAACATTTCAATCAGCCATTCAGTCGGCCTTTCAGATACAGCAAGCAAATATTCATCCAGTAATCTTACTATATCATGGAGAAGGTGATTCGCCCAGATAAATTTATTACTTCTCCGAATTCTTCCCAAGCTAGGAAACTATGGAAATTATGGTCGCGCGGATTCAAATATTTCTTGAGTACTATCGCCGAACACAACCCCAATAAATTGGAGGTTCTATTCATACATATCGGCCCCGATGTCGCTGATATCATTCAAGACTGCTCTACTTATGAGAATGCAATGGCAGCCTTAGAGGCCACCTACGTCAAGAAGCCAAACGAGGTATGCGCTCGCCACCTGTTGTCCACCCGTCACCAAAAGCCCGAGGAAACCCTCGATGAGTACTTGCAAATTCTTCAACAACTAGCCAATGACTGCAACTTCAAATCGGTTTCCGCCGACGAAAACAGGAGTTCATCTGTGAGAGACGCTTTCATCCGAGGAATTAGAGATAGCGCCATCCGCACCCGCTTACTCGAAAACGACACACTCTCACTGGAAAAGGCTATCGTCCAGGCTCGAACATTAGATCAGGCCCAGAAAAACTCAGAATCGTACCTCACTCATTACGGTGCTGTTGCAGCCACTGGCTCTCGCCACGAACCTTCAGCCGCTACGAATTTCGACAACAAAGCCGCTCTGTGCTTCTTCTGCGGGTCTCGACGCCACCCACGAAGCAGGTGTCCGGCAAAGGATTCTATCTGTGCGAAATGTGAAAAGACCGGCCACTGGGCCAAAGTCTGCCGCTCAAGTACTTCCTCGGCACGTCAAAAACAGGATAAAACCACAGCGTCTCATTCAGCCGCAGCATTAGCGACCATTAGTACCACTCTATCGTGTAGCTCCTCCATGCCTACCAACTCAACAGTCGATATCCTCGTCAACGGCCGTTCGTGTCTCGCCTTGTTGGATACTGGCAGCTCGGACAACTTCATTCGTGAGGATCTAGCCAAACACTTAGAGCTGCCATTCTTCCGCACTCGGGCGTCGTATCAATGGCTTCGCCTAATCTATTCGCAGCCATCTCAGGTCGATGTACAGTGAAGGTTACGATGGGAGACCGCGACTACGAAAAGCTCGAACTATCCGTCTTGTCGGATCTGTGCGCTGACATAATACTCGGTACCCCATTCTTAATCAGACACAAGGAATTGAACATCAATTTCGGAGGTCCGGAGCCAGCACTCCATATATGCGGCCTTACTCGATCAAGAATTTCAGCCCCACCACTATTCGGCAACTTAACTGCCGATTGTCGTCCCATCGCCACGAAGTCCAGACGATTTTGCTCTGAGGACAAAATTTTCATTGGGAAAGAAATCGAAAAGCTACTCAGGGATGAGATAATTGAACCCAGTAACTCACCCTGGCGTGCTCAAGTAGTCATCACATCTACCGAAACAAAAAAAAAACGCATGGTAATCGATTTCTCTCAAACCGTCAACCGATTTACCATGCTAGATGCATATCCTCTTCCGCGAATCGATGATATAGCCAACAAAGTCTCACAACACAAATACTACAGCGTAATTGATCTGTCAAGCGCATACTACCAGGTAGAAATCGATCCGTCTGAACGACCTTTCACAGCATTTGAGGCTGACGGAAATCTATACCAATTCAGAAGGATTCCTATGGGAGTAACTAACGGAGCCGCGGCCTTCCAGCGCGTCATGAACGAATTCATATCCTCGAACAACTTATCAACATACGCCTACCTCGACGATCTCACCATCTGCGGAACCACTTGGGAAGAGCACGATGAGAACCTTCGACATTTCTGGGAAGCCGCTAAACGAGTAAATCTGAGTCTAAACAAGGAAAAATGCAAGCTTTCGATGACATCAGTGCACCTGCTCGGATATTCTATCTCTCATGGCGTATTGCGGCCCGATCCCGAACGCCTCCGGCCACTACAAGAACTTCAAACTCCTCGCAACAAGTCGTCTCTACAACGCGTAATCGGACTATTCGCATACTATGCTAAATGGATTCAGAACTATTCCCTCAAGATCAAACCTCTGCTCAACGTTTCATCATTCCCATTAACTCGCGATGAAGTATCAACGATCCAAACACTCAAAGATGATATCTCGAAAGCTGTCGTCGGTTCAATCGATGAAGAACTGTCGTTCACTGTGGAGACGGACGCTTCCTCTTCAGCAATCGGAGCCACCCTCACCCAGAACGGCCGCCCGGTGGCGTTCTTTTCTCGCGCTCTGAATAACACAGAACGTCGCCATCACATCGTTGAAAATGAGGCATACGCTGTAATCGAATCCATTCGCAAGTGGAAGCACTTCTTAGCTTATCGACACTTTACTGTCGTCACCGACCAGCGGAGCGTATCTTTCATGTTCGATGGAAAAGCTACTGGTCGTATTAAAAACAATAATTAGTAAAGACTTGTTACATTTCGTTAGCGGGGTGGAATTGATTGGCGGACTGGGTACGGGGGTTTCATAGTGATTCGTATCATCCGTATTGCTACGTCCCGCCGGTGCCAGGTCCCTGATGGATGCGGTATCTTCTCTCCCATTCGGATGCCGTATAAACGCGTAGTTGGGGTTTGCCTCAATTAACTCAACTTCCTCGACGAGGGGGTCGTTCTTGGATCGGCGAATGAATTGGCGAAGGAGTACAGTTCCCGGAGAAGACAGCCACGTCGGTAGTGCAGAACCGGTAGAAGTACGCCGCGGGTGCGTGAATAGACGCTCGTGAGGAGTTTCGTTCGTGGCCGTACACAGCAGCGATCTAATCGAGTGCAGCGCGTCTGGTAGGACGGACTCTCATTGCGACATCGGCAATCCGCGATCTTCTATGGCTAGTTTGATGGTGTTCATGCTGATTCCATTGTAACGTTCGCATTGCCCGTTTCCTTGGGGGTGATACGGCGTTGTGCGACTAGTCGCGATACCATGTTTAGTTAGGAACAGTTTTAGTTCCGAAGACATAAACGATGTCCCTCGCCTCAAATTGGCCTTTACTTTATCTTTAGCCCGCTAACAAACGCGGCACCACAGTGTATATATATCCATCTCATAATTGTAAGGTTAGTGAAAAATGAACTTAATTTAGAGCTAGCATTTTTGGGCTCTTGTGGCATCATTTTGGGGTGCTGCGCGTCCTTTCTACTCGTTTGTGGAATGTCGTACGTACAGGGTGTGGTCTGATAGAGAGCTCTCTTGCAATTCAGTTTGGTTGTTTAGATACAAGATTGTTGCATCGTGCAATAGTCCAGGTTGCGTTGTTGTTGTTGCAAGGTTGAGAAAGAAGACCATAAATAGTACCCCTTTTGTTTTTATCTTAAATTCATACAACTGAGGCCTAAGGTAGGCCCACATCGAGTCAGCAACCCTGAGGTAGGACCTAATAGGATCTCAAGTCCGTAAGTTTTAATTTTAGCTTAACTTGGGCTGTAGGTACAGTAGAACTGGCCCTTTAGAATTTGGCCGTTCACGGCTCAGCTGGGATTTTGAACCCAATAAATAAATAAAATAACATTCATACGTAGAAGTCGCGTTCTTCAGTGCATTTTTAAGGAACGCACACTGCATAACGAGGCTTGTTATTCTCTTATCGGTTCTCCTCATGATATATATTATATCCTTCGCACCATTTTGGGTTTGTCAAACAATTTTGACTCAATAAACATTAATTTCCAATAGTGTTTTTATTTTCAGAAAATATTTGTTAGCCTTCTTTATATACTTTGCCATATGAAAAGTGTGATAACCTATATTTTTGTAACGGTTGATGATAGAGCAAAACCAATATCATTTTTGGAATCAGCGCCCCGAAATCATTAAGAAACGACAGGAAAATCACAATAAACAGAAAAATTTTCAAATTTTGTTACCCAGTGTAATAGAACAAAACATCTGTCAGTGCAAAACAAATCCAACTAAAACTGTGTTATTCTTTCTTTTAGCCATTGTACGGCTGCTAGGAAGGTACCACGTGTGCGCTCACACTGTGTTGTAAGCTGTGTGTGTGTATGTGCGTTTTAATACCGTAACTTACGATAATTTTTTATGATAAAAATTATTATTAACAAATATCTGATTGCTTAGTACTAACTTGTTCATAATAATTTTTAGTATTCACAATTAACGATTGAACACTGTTACATTAAAATAGCTTCACGTTGCGAAATACATAATATTAGCTTTAAATAGTAACTAATCTGGACATTTCAGAAACATCCAGAATTTTCGCCTTGTTATTCCCAGAGAAATAGCAGGACTGATCTGGCAACGATGCCCACGTGTCACCTTGTTTTGCTCTCAGTCGTTGCGTGGGTGTTGCAAGGGTAACAACTAACAAGTGCATGTGTGTGTGTTTCTGATGATAAAACTTCGACTGATGGAAAAAAGAGTCTTGCCCAAGAAACGCATGAGGATATCTGGGCTTGTTTTGACCAGTACAAACAAAAGCAAGCATATGATGAGGGAGACAGTAGCAGTAGCGCCGATGAGACCATGGATGTCGGCCACTCCATTGGGAGAGAGTACTTTTACAAATCCTAAAATAATAAAATCCAGAAAAAGTTTCTATGATTCAGAATTAGAAAAATATCTCTATGTCTACAATAAATCGAACAGACAATCCATTGGACTGGTGGCGTATGAACTTGCCCCATTTGGCCTCATTAAAACCAATGGTCCTGAAATACCTCTGTGCACCTCCCAGTTCTGTAGCCTCTGAAAGGTTATTTAGTGCAGCTGGGCGAGTCTATGCAGACAATAGGAATCGACTGCTGCCATCAAGCGCTGAAAGGCTTCTTTTCATAATGAAAAATCTCAAATACACAGAGCAAGAATAAATGAAGTTTCGTGAATTTTGTTGAGTTTAAATGGAAAGTAGCGATGGCTTATAACGAAGAGTCTTCATTTTGATTTGAACAATTATTTTTCTTTTCTAACTACTTGTGTGATCATCTAGTAATATCACATTTTGTTACTATTAGCTCTTTGGTTGAATTTATTTTTCAAGTATAAATAGAAGTGAGTTAATAAAATTAATCTTTTTGATTTATGTTTAAACTTTTCCTTACTACCTGTATAATAATTTAGTATATGTCACACTCACATTCGTTACTACTAGCTTTTTGGTCAACAAATGATGCTCATATTGCTTACAAACTTCAAGAACTATTTTTTTCAACTAACAAGTAGAAAGCAAAATTATTGTCAATAAAAAATTATACTTAAGTAAATACCGGATATCCGGCACATCCCTAGAGGCAAGGCCCTGTATTACAACAAAAACAGAGTGCTAATGCCACATTCAAAAATGCATTGTGGTATATAAAAAGTCATTAGGATGAGTTAAGCAGAGGGATGCTCTGGCTAGAAAGCTTACCAGTAAGAATCCAAGACTTTCGGGAAGAATTAAAAGCAATAAATAATAGTGGAAGGTCTCTCCTTGCTAACATTGAAAATGTAACTGAGACTGAAAATATAGTCAAATTATAGAAAGAACATAACAGCAAGTTATTCAATTCTGTACATCGGAGCAGTAATATTAATTGTGATGCTACCTATAGACCAGATATAAAAGTTAGTGTATCTGAGACTAAACAGGCCATAAAATGTTTAGATCAGTGGTTCCCAAACCCGGGGTCGCAAGCCTCACCACAAAGGGTCGCAGGGAGCCAATGTGGTCGATGGGGTCGCAAGTGTCTTTGCAATGACAATGAGGCAAGGGTGAATTTTGATATCTATGATGACGTAGAAAAGTTCTGGATTACTTTAGCAGAGAGACATTCGACTGTTAAAAATCGAGCTATCAAAGTTCTGGTACAATTTGGAACCACCTATATCTGTGAGGCAGCTTTCTCGTCAATGGTATTTATGAAAAATGAGTACCGTAACCGTATTTCAAACATCAACTTAGAAAATTGTATGCTATGTTCCTTAACCTCATATACCCCCAGATACAAAAAATTAATCAAATCATAATGTACACATGTCAGATATGAAATATGCCACTGTTATAGCATATCAGACATATGATAGAGTAGGAACTTAGAATATTGATTGATATGTTGTTTTATATTACATATTAAACATGAGAGAGTTGTAAATAGTTTCTGACAATGTTTACTTTTACACTCTTGAGTTATGTAATACATTTCCTTATTTGTTTTTACAGTTAAATAAATACGTATAAAAATATGTCTCTATTTATTTTAAGATTCTTCCTCACTAGATAAAATATATATATATATATATATATATATACTTGTTCTTCGTAATGACTTGGGGTCGCACTGGATAGGCAACAGCACTAGAAGGGGTCGCACTGGAAAATGCTTGGGAACCCCTGGTTTAGATTGTAACAAATCATGTGGTATTGATGGTATTTCTGCTGAACATCTGAAATTTAGTAGTGATAGATTAGTGCCTACGTTAGCTTTGTGTTTCACAAATTTACCGATACATGGTGTTTTGCCAGATAAAGTGCTATCGGTTGTTTTGGTGCTAGTAATAAAAGATAACCTGAGTGGGAAAAAGTGGGTTAAGCATTTTGGTGCTAACCCTGTATACAAGTCTCCGATGTGGAACCTTGTCAAATGCCTTACTAAAATTCAAATAAATAACATCTCGCATCATCTCCATTATCTACCTGATCAGTTACAAACTCTAAAAAGTCTAAGAGATTAGACAAACAAGACCTTCCTCATCTAAATCCATGTTGTGAACTTGAAATAAGATTAAAATTTCGTAAATGATCTTCAATATTATTCTTTATAATTCTTTCTAGTATCTTTCCTACCAATGACGTTAAACTAACAGGCCTATAATTTCATACCTCCTCCTTACTACCCTTTTTTGTAAATGGTACTACAATTTGCTTTCTTCCATTTATCTGGTAGCTACCTCTGCATAATGAATAGATGTAGCGAACAAAATAGTTAGTGCCTCAGATAAGCTTTCCTCCCCTTCTTTGAGAATCCTAGCATTATATATTATCAGGTCCAGCAGCTTTATTTGACTTCTTTGTACGAATCACTTGCCTAACATCATCCTACCTTATATGAATTTTATCAAGGATACCTGAATTTACAGAATATAAAGAATAAAGTTAAGTTTTTCAAATTTTCCTCAGTAAAAACAGAGGTACAATAATCATTAAAAATACCAACAATATGCTGATCGTGTTCTATTGGGCTAATCGTGTCATGCTTTTTATTATATTTATAAAAACTAAAGAATTTCTTTGGATCTTTATTGCTATTTCTAACGATTTATTTCACTATGCCTTTTCCTCTTTCTTATTAAACTATTTAGCTTATTTCTTAACTGCCAATAATTATCTAAATCCACAAGGCTATTACTGCTTTCCCCCCGCCTGTGGCCACCTTGTGGTGGGCGGGCTGCCGTGTTGACCCAGTCCCAGTGGGCTACGTCGGCGAGGGCTTAGCCCCCGGAAGGGTCACCCATGCCGGACAGGCTACTGGGGAGACCGGGCTAAGAGCCACTGAAGTCTTTGGCTCCCACTACGGATCTCCAGTGCTGTCCTCCAGAGGTGACGCCCTTAGTGCGTCACTGTGTTGGATGGTTGGGTGTCCGGGCCGGTGGGATTGGGGGCTGGGTCTTTGCGCCATTTGGGGCTAAACTTTCGCATCATGGGGCCCCGTTTTTAAGCTGACGGTGTCCCATGGGGACGAGGTACCCCGCCCCCTGCGGTTTGCGCTCGGCCTCCCTTTCTCACCGGTAGGCAGTTTCTCGCGTCCCCTGGGTCCGTGTTCTACAACATTAATACCATATGGAAACTATTACTTCTTGTCCTAGAACTCGGGTGGTGGGCAACCAGGCCCCCCCCCGAGTCCTCTAACACTTGAAGACCACGTCTTGAAGAGGTCGCCCCTCCTCCAGCAGCGGAATACTTGCACTCTCCTCTTCCGTTACCGACCCCAGCCTGTACCTTGAACATGCCCTTCAACATACACCCTCTGGAGCAGGGGTCTCCAAGACTTACCTCCAAAACCCGGCTTCTTGCTTTCCCCCTATGTCCCCCTCCCCACGGAGAGAGCCCCGCAGTGGACGGGGAAGTCGGCATTCACGTCCTTCCTATCAACCGTTGGATATCCCAGTCCACTTCGATTCTACAGCCTCCCTATCCCTTCCAAGTATCCACAAATTCCTAGCGATCCGGCCTACCTCTGGGTCTTTTCCGACCAACTCTGAACGGACGTTTTAGGCGATCCGAGCCCGCAGCAACTCCAGCCGCTATGATGTGCGACCACAGAGGGATGGCTCCCTCCTCATAAAATCACGTTCAGCCGCAGAGACGAAAGACCTACTCTCCCTCACTGAGGTCCTTGGATGCTCGGTATCCGTCTCCCCACACCCTCGCCTGAACCAGAGTCAGGGCACTATTTACGCCACCCGCCTATTATCGATCACAGTGAACGAACTCCTGGAGGACCATCACTTCACGTCCCGACAGGGAGGCACCCCTTCCCCCACCCGGCGCCTACTTCTTACCTTCAATACCTTAGTCCCTCCTGACCGTATTGTATGGGGTATGGGAGACCGCACGTCATGCGAGTTCACTGTCCGCCCATACATCCCAGACCCGACCCGTTGCTTTAAATGCAACAAGTTCGGGCACGTCAGCTCAGTTTGCCGACAACCGCACCAACTGTGTTCGCTGCGGACAAATCGCTCACACAGACAAGTGCCCCAACACACCCAAATGCTCCAATTGCGAAGGCGCACAACCCTCTTCATCCCGCGAATTCCTTTTCTTCAAGTTCGAGGAGGTCCGAGGCCTGCAGGTAGCTGACTTCCTTAGCCTCCGAGAGGCGCGAGACAGGGTGCAGAGTCGGGAGGTGAAGCCGGGGGTATCTTATGCCGCTGCCCTCGGTTCTGTCCTCTCCGCGCGCCGCCCTGGTCTGCCGCTCAAACTCCCCTCGACCACTGCTCCCCATCCCTCACAAAGGGAGTCCTCGCTAGACCCGACGACCTCCTGTCCCCCCACCACCCCTCCTCTTCACGCACCTCACCTGCACAGATTCCCCAGGAATCTGAGACTAGGACACCCAGGCCCCGTCCACCTCGAACCCTGCCCTCCCAGCATTCTCTGCACAAACTCGAACCTAACGCCCTGGAGCAAGCCGACGAAGCGGAGACGCCGAAGCGAGTCGCCAGACCCTCCGGCCTTTCAACATGCCTCTACCTCTTCCCCCAGATCAAAGAAGACAGCTCGGACCCCCCCCCCCCCCCCACTTCGTCTACGAGGACCATATCACCCCACGCAGAAGTCCCTCCAATCTACCCCCACAGACTTTGACAATTGTAGCCGAGTTACATGACCCGCCTCCCACGACGAGATCCAATCTGGACATCTTCTCCCCCGAGGATCCAGTGGATGCGGCTCTGGCGCAACTACATGGTGTGGCCAAGGTGAGCTCGGCCGCGCCCATGGAACAGTACTTGCCCACCCAACATCCCCGGTCCCCTCCCTGTTAGCCACCCTGAGCACGTCTTCCCTCCCACCTGCCCGATCCTTCTGGTACCCACTATCGCCACCCAGGGTCCGCCGTGAGACGCCAGACAGGCTGGGAGGTGCCACTTTCGAAAATAAAGCGCCCCCTCCTGGCCCGAACACAGAAGCCCACCAAATTCTCTTAGCTGCCGTGATCCACGCCTCCGGTCTCGCTCGGCCGACTCGACTCCGCAATCTCCGCTGAGGCCGACCGGCCGACCGATTCCTTCTCTAGTGAACGGCAGATAGCAAGCCATGCTCCTGATCCATCCTTCGCCAACCCCAGATCTCCCTTCACACCCCAACCCCCTAACACCTACACCTTTACCTATCCCCCATCATCGAATAATGGACCCCCGAAAACTACAGTAATACATTGGAACTACAGAGGAATATTCGCGAACTACGAAGGTCTTAATTCCATAATTGCCACTTCCCGTCCAGTGTGTGTGTCTCCAAGAGCTAATCCTGGGGACCAGGCCCATGCTCTGCCCTACTGGATATTCCTATATCACCACACCGTCTCCTACCTGCACTCGAAGGGGGGGCTGCCATTCTCGTACACCACGCAGTCCCCTTCCACAATCCCTCCATCCGATCCCCGTTGCAGGCGATTGCTACCCGGCTTTCCCTGGATAGACAGTACACCGTCTGTTCAATATACCTCCCTCCCCACACTCAAGTCTCCCGCGATGACCTGGTGGAGGTGGTACAACAACTCCCCAGGCCCTTTCTATTACTGGGCGATTTCAATAGTCGCCACACCTTGTGGGGACACACACACTCCACCTATATGGTTCCGACCCTGATTACTATCATGACCGAGCTCTCCTTCGAGTGCCTCACTGATGGCTCTCCTACATTCTACCATGGCACCACCTGCACTCCATCCTGTATAGACCTGTCCTACGTCTTGACCGATGCCCTCCTAGATTTCACATGGCAAGTCCTTGAAGACGACTATGGAAGTGACCATTTCCCTGTTCAACTCACGCTAAATTGGCCCAACCAGACCGTTCGGGAACCGGAAAAATGGATTACTACCAAAGCTAATTGGTCCCGCTTCCACGACAATACATATACAACCCTTACGACTGCCCGCTTCCCATCCTCCGACGAGTGCATCGCATACTTCGAATCAATCGTGGTAGCGGCTGCGTGCACTAACATCCCACGACCCTCCACCTACCCCGGCACCCGACGGGTACCTTGGTGGACCCCAGAGTGCACGGAGGCCGTACGCGCCAAGAAGAAGTCTACTCGACGCTTCTACCGCACGCGACTCCCTATCCATCGCACGGAGATGCAGCGGGCCAGGGCTATCGCCCGCTATACAATGAAGAAAACGCGCCGAGCTTCTTGGCATGCCTTTGTGTCCGGCGTCACCACCACCACACCTTCGGCTACCATCTGGAAAAAGGTACGGGTTGTCGAGAAGCGACATGTCCCCTCCGGACTAACGACGGACTTCTATACGAGCCCAAATCGGTGGCAAACCACCTAGCTTCTACCTTCGCCGCCGTTTCTTCCTCCGCAGACAGTCCCCTCGTACCCGCCCCTAACAACAGCTTCTTTTCACCGTTCCTAGACAACACCTACAATCGGTTGTTCACCATGCGTGAACTACAGGTGGCACTGGCCTCTCGACGATCCCCTTGTCCGGCCCGGACGGTATCCCGAACAGCATGATCCAGCACATCCACCCTACCTTACAAATTTTCCTACTAGACCTATACAACCGCATATGGATAGAGGGCACCTGCCCCCCTCCCCGGTGGAGGGAGGCCCACGTAATCCCTATCTCCAAACCCGGTAAAGATTCCTTCGATCCCACAAACTACAGACCAATCGCCCTAACGTGTTGTGCCTGCAAAGTCTTCTTTGAAAAAATGGTCGCTACGCAACTATCCTTCTTCCTTGAAAATAGTGATTCCTTCCCGGCTACCCAGTCCGGCTTCAGACAATTTCGCTCCACCACTGATCCCCTCCTGCTCCTCAGTCGAAACATACAGAATGCCTTCGACAGTGGACATTTCGTCCTATCAATTTTTTTTGACATACAGAAGGCCTACGACACCACCCGTCGGACAATAATCCTTAGTCAGCTACAAAATCTGGGTCTCGTCGGAGCCCTGCTGACCTTCATCAGGGGCTTCCTCTCCTCCCGAACCTTTAAAGTTCGGGAGGGCTCAATCCTCTCAGACACCTTCGTGCAGGAGGACGGGATCCCACAGGGAAACATCCTCAGTGTTCTATGCTTTTCCATAGTTATGAACAGTCTCAAATGATATCACCAAGTTAATTTGTATATAAACTCTTGCAATCTTTCAAATTATTATTCTGATTCTGATCTGACCTAGAGGTTAAAGCATTACCCGTAATATTTCAGAAGAGTAAAATACAGTAAGAGGATATCCTTGTCTTCTTTGAGCCCCGCCTTCTCCAGAGAACTTAGTTTTAAAATAAAATAACTAATTTCTTTGATACACTACAAGAAGGATTGGGGAACCGTCAGAGAATTTAGTAAGCTTTCACAGAACCCTCCAATCCACTACAAGAAGAAATCAGAGTGTAGTATGAAAGAAACTATTGCGATTCCCTACATGGTACCAGCTACCCGAGAGTGAGAAATCCATTGCTGCCACCTAACCAGAACATTCATCAACCTCAAACCACCCAAGGCCAGCTAGAAGAACCTGTTCTTCTACATCTATGTTTTGTCGAGCTCATGATGTCCAGTATTCAAATGTCTTGATCGAAACATGCCTTGCTCACATAGTCAACAGTCAACTGAAAGAAATGTACGCCTCAACGTTAGTCATATATTAGGATACCTTTCAGCATACTGGCATTGGGCAGCAGCTGCATTGCCTAGCACAGGGGTTCTCAAACTTTTTGTCACTTTGTACCCTCTGATTCATCAGACAATCAGCTAGTACCCCTATCAGTAAGAATTCACATAAGATACAGAAATATCAATAATAAATGCTTTATTAAATGAATAAACAACAAATTACATATATAAATAAAATTAGGGTAGCTATAATTCTTGAATTTTAGTGCGAGGAATGTGCCTGATGTGTGGAAACTAGTTTCTCAATTAGTGGAATAAACGGTTTCAAAATTTTTTAGAATATTCACTGGAATTATGTCAAAATAAATATATATAGCGTAAATTTTGTCCATTCCTTCCCGTACCCCCAAGAAACCTTAATACGTACCCGTTTGAGAAACCCTGGCCTAGCATCTGTCCTAACATGAGATGCATATCAGCAAGTTCTTCAAAAGAATACTGCTCCATAATGCTCTGTAACATTACGTGAGAGTGACGCATGAAATGAAGGAAATAATTTTGGTTTCTAAAATGACAACTAACAAAATACTATCAAAACAAAAGGAAAATAGCTATCTAAACAACCAGACAACTAGGACTTTGATAAACTTTAATTACTTTCATTTTAATTGAATTATCCTTGGCAAAAAAGCAATGTATCTCGGAAATGAAGTGATTGTGGATTTATGCTCATAGCAGGAGGAGGAGATTGTAGACACCAATCGACCAGGGGAGTACTCCAGGGGGGACATAGACAGAAGACGGGGTGCTGAAACTCCCGTTTCTCTTGTCCTCCTTAGCTGATCTTTTTCCGTGTCTCATCTACCCTGTGAGCAGTCCAGCATACTCTGAAACACGCACTTCAGTTCCTAATCCTCACTACATACACATGCATCTTACACACTACATAATCTTTTCAAAATTAAAAAAAAAAAAAATGGCATCAACTTCAAGAGCCTCGGAGTCCCATGGGGAGGGGACCATAAATGTCCACACTTTTGGCTCCCCCGCTGCCGATACCGCCGGGAACGCAGACCCGTGCAGCAGAACTGGATCTGCTACCGCCCATTCCAGATGTTCTGGACCTTTGTCTGATTCACTTTTTATAAACTCCTGCAACATTCATTGCCTTACCTCAAATTTTTCAATCTGTTGACCACCTCTCCTCCTCTAAACCTCATCATCTTTTCCTCACTGAAACTCGGGTGCCTGGGACGACTGACAGCAACCCCTTTTCTGTACCCTCTTACTTTCTCTATACTCAATTTCACCCTAGAGGTGGATGTTGAGTATGTACGCAATGACCTAACTTGTTCTCGTATTCCCGAAATCGAATCTTCCGAATTCTATACCCTCTGGCTACGGCTTACTTGCCATTCTCGAACTAAATACATCTGTGCTGTTTATCTTTCTCCTAATTCTACTGACTATCCAAAATTCTTTGACTATCTTACTTCCAAAGTTGAATACATTCTTTCCCGCTCCCCCTTTGCTGAAATCTCCATTTTAGGAGATTTCAATGTTCACCACCACCTTTGGCTTTCTTCCCATTTCATTGACATCCCTGGTGAACTAGCTTACAACTTTTCTATCCTAAATGACCTAGAGCAGATTGTACAGCACCCTACTCGTACCCCCGATCGCCTTGGCGATAGGCGCAACATTCTGGATTTATTTCTTAACTCTCATCCTTCTTCTTACTCTGTCAAACTTTATTCTCCATTGGGCTCCTCCGATCACAATCTTATATCTGTTTCCTGTCCTATCACTCCAATTTGGCCTCCCAAGGGGAGACGCCTTTGGCACTTCAGCGCCGCTGATTGGGAGGCCCTGAGGCAGTACTTCTGTGATTTTCCATGGAATGATTACTGCTTCCATGGTCGGAGCCCTTCTGAGTGTGTAGAGCACATCACAGAGGTCATTCTGTCGGGCATGGAGGCGTACATTCCATATTCTATTCCTACTACTAATGCAAAAAAAACCTTGGTTTAACTTTACTTGTTCTAATGCTATCCGCAATAGAGAGGATGCCTTCAGACGGTACCGTCACCATCCAACTCCTCACTCTCACTCAGCTTATATTTTTGCCTGGAATCATGCAAAATCGGTTCTTCGACTCGCCAAAACTTCCTTCATCCGACAAAAATGTGAAAATCTATCCAATTTTAATTCTTCCCGCTCTTTCTGGCATCTAGCTAAGAACCTCTTGAACAACTTTACTTCCTCTTCTTTCCCTCCTATTTTCCATTCCGACGGCACAGTTGCCATCTCTTCTCCTCACAAAGCTGAACTCTTCACTCAAACTTTCGCTTACAATTCAACCATGGATGATTCCGGTGCTGTTCCTCCATCTCCTCCCCCTTCTGACTTTATTATGTCTAAAATTAGAATCTCTCCTGAAGATGTTTTTTCTGCCCTATCTGGGCTCAACTCTAGGAAGGCGTATGGTCCTGATGGTGTTCCTCCTATTGTTCTTAAGAACTGTGCTTCTGTGCTGACACCCTGCCTAGGCAAACACACTCGTCTTTGTCTTTCATCTGGTACTTTTCCTTCCTGCTGTTAGTTCACTTTCATTCAGCCTCTCTCAAAGAAGGGTGACCACTCTCAACCCTCCAACTACCAATTGCTTTGATTTTTTGTCTTTCCAAACTTTTTGAATCTATCCTTAATAGGAAGACTCTTAAACACCTTTCTTCTCACAATCTTCTTTCAGATCGTCAGTATGGATTCCGGAAGGGACGCTCTACTGATCTTCTTGCATATCTCTCTGACTCTTGGTCATTCTCCTTTCGGGATTTCGGTGAAACTTTTGCTATTGCGCTAGACATATCGAAAGCTTTTGATAAGTGGGCACAAATCTTTAATTTCCAAACTGCTCTCCTTCGGTTTCTATCCTTCTATCTGTGCCTTCATCTCTAATTTCCTTTCTGGCCGATCTATAGCTGCAGTTGTAGATGGCCACTCTTCTTCTCCTAAAGCTATTAGCAGTGGTGTTCCTCAAGGTTCTGTCCTGTCTCCCACTCTTTTCCTTTTATTTATTAATGACCTTTTAATTCACACTTCCTGTCCTATTCACTCCTATGCCGATGATTCCATTCTTCACTTCTCCACCCGCTTCCCAAAGCGTCCCTCACAGCAGTCGCTTCACGATTCGCGTAGGACGGCTATGGGGCACCTGACCTCTGATCTTTTTGCTATATCTGATTGGGGCAGAGAAAACCTTGTGGCTTTCAGTGCCTCATAAACTCGGTTCCTCTATCTGTCTACTCGTCACAATCTTCCACACGACTATCCCCTTACCTTCAACAACACACAACTCAATCCTTCCTCTTCTCTTAACATTCTTGGCGTTTCCTTTTCTAGTGATCTTTCAGGGAAAGATCACATATACTCTTTCTAAAACAGCTTCTAAGAGGTTAGGTGTGCCACACACCTCCGCAATTTCTTCACCCCCACTCATTTCCTGTCTCTGTACAGGGGTCTTGTTCGCCCCTTATGGAGTATGCTTCTCATGTGTGGGGTGGTTCAACCCACACAGCCAAACTTGACCAGGTGGAATCAAAGGTTTTTCGTTTCATCAATTCCCCGCCTCTTACCGATTGTCTTCAATCCCTCTTTCTTCGCCGCAATGTTGCCTCACTCTCTCTTTACTATCGCTATTATAACGGACACTGCTCTTCTGAACTCTCTAACTGCATGCCTCCTCCTTTAAGGAGATTACGCGGCGCCAGATTTTCTACACTTTCTCATTCCTTTTCTGTCCAACTATCTAATGCAAGGGTTAATCGATTTTTTCAGTCTTTAATCTACTCAATCAGTGAATTCTGGAACAATCTTCCTCAATCCATCTTTCCTCCCGTCTACGACCTCCCATCTTTCAAACGCAGAGTGTCTAGGCATCTCGAAAATCCCGGACCTTGATTTTGGCTCTTCTTCTTCTTTGGGTGGGGCGCTTTTGCGGGCTTTTTGCTCTTGGCCCTCCTTCCAGCATTAAAAAAAAAAAAAAAAAAATTATATATATACACACACACACACACACATATATATATATATATATATATATATATATATATATATATATATATATATATATATATATATATATATATATATACATTCTTCAAATCTTTTTGATCTTTTACTCTCAATCCTACGGACGTTAATGAGCAATCCACAGCAAAATCTACCCAAATTTTCACACCAAACATATTACTCGCAGCCACAAGACCTCTTATATCAGCCATAATTCCAGCTAATCTCATACTGCGCATTAGCGTCATACCGTACCTTTTCCCTTTTTGGAAATACCATACTGCTTATTACAACCAATTAACTCGTCAACCAACATTTCACGCAGTTCTTCCACACCTACTGTATATATATATTTGAAGCCCATTTAAAAATAATGCATACTTCAAACTTGAAAACAATGAATCCCCGCACCCCCTTGTGCCCTTTCGTGCAGCTCTAATCCGTCAGACAATTAATAATACTCTCCTGAATACCTTTGGTTAACCTTAGGTTTGCTTCCGCCCGAATTGTTCATTCTGACGAAGGTCAAGCTTTTCACTCCACTTTAGACCTACAGTTTAACGTGGAATCCGAACTACGCCCTACCAGCATCAGCCCAGCGTCTTAACTACTAGGTCACCCAAAGTACCCATTTACCTACCAACCACTTTCTTTATTGTGTGGAAGGATTAACAGCTGGGTTTTGCTGCGCGCCGGCTGCTGTCACCGGGTCTTGATCCCGGGACCGATGGATTCATTGAAGTAGCAACGAAACAGCGCATCAGCCACAACATTCTTTTTCCCCGGTTCGTATCGCGTCTCGTAAGTGTAGTCACTCATATCGTCCAGAGTACGCCATAACTTACTATCAATCATACAAGGTGGCCCAAAAGTCCCTATCATTTTACTGAAAAAAATTATATTTCTATTTTATTTAATATAGGCCATATGATGATGATGATGATGATGGCTGTACAAGAACGCGTGATGGTAGTAACACTACGTACCCAAGTGAAGAAGTACGAAGAAATTTTAGAAAAATTTGAAAGATTCCACAAACCAGTAGCTACAGAGAAAGCAATTCGCGAGCTGGTCAATAAATTTAAAAGAACACGATCTGTTCATGATGAAGGAAGATCTGGACGTCCAGGTACCTCTCAAAGAAAATGTCGAATTGGTAACAAATGCCTTTGTAACCAATCCTAGAATGTCAACTCGCGCAGCATCACGTAGACTGAGCATACCAAAAACGACTGGTTTAAGCATTTTAAAATCAACATTAAAAAAGAAAAGTTACCATATTCAAGTGCTACACGAAGAGGATTATCCAAGACGAGCCGCCACGTGCACAGAATTGATTGAAAAAACTCATACCGAAAATTTATTAAACTACATTCTCCTCAGCAATGAGGCAACATTTCACACATGCGGAAAGGTTCATAGACATAATTGTCGTATCTGGGCTTGTGAAAAACCAACCGGGTTCTACGAGAGGGAGTCTCCTAAAGTTAATTTCTGGTTGGGTATCACAAGCTTTTTTCTTTGCAGAAGCTACGGTAACAGGGCCAATTTACCTTGACATGCTTCAGCAGTTTATCGAACCCCAGCTTCGTTCAGATGGCATTCTCGACACAGTTTTCTTTTAACAAGATAGAGCTCCATGTCACTAAGCAAACATCGTTTGGGCGTACCTTCATGAGCTCTTACCAAATCGCTGGATTGGACGTGGTGGGAACAGGCCCTGGGCAGAACGATCTCCGGATTTAACACCATTAGACTCGTTTGCGTGGGACTGCATAGAGTCTGAGGTTTACGAAACAAGCGTTACAGACCCGTAGGATCTGCGAACCCGGATTGTGGCGGCAGTCGCTAAAATAACTCGAGAGATGCTTGAGAATGTGTTCCACAATGCAGTGGACAGAGTTGAGATTTGCAGAGACAGTGATGGTGCTCACGTCGAATCTTAGACCTAAGCTTGATAAATAAATATACATCTAATTACGTGATTACATTTTTATCCTAAAATGCTATTATTATTATTATTTCAGCAAAATAGATAGGAAGTTTTAAACCACCCTGTCCTAACGGACGATGGTCCGTATACACAATGAATTTTTTTGTTCCAGAAGGAACGACTTCAACGTTTTAAATTTAACACCCCAACGCGAGCCAGTCAATTCTCGCTCTTTCAGAAGAGTACAAAAGGAGTGAGTTGGTTAGATTTCGTCACGATCAGTCTCTCATCGATGCACAGTTTGCATATTGAAAGATTGAAATTTATTCTCATTTTGTTATAAAACTACTTACAATAATTGTAGATTACATTTTGTCGAATTAACCACAATTAGATTTAGAACTTGATCACTTTTCGCCGAATAACACTGTTTGTAAATTACATCTAGTAAAAGTAAAATCCCTCTCAGTAAATTTAAACTTCATACTACATTACTGCTCACCCAAACAGGGTAGAATTAAGCCGATTCACGTTATAATTAAATTGGATGGGATCATTACGAGAAAGTTACTAGGTGATTGGATTAGTTTTATTGTAGTTAGTTTATTTGGTGTTAGGAGGAGGAGAGAGGAGGAGGAGGAGGAGGAGGAGAGGAGGAGGAGGAGGAGGAGGAGGAGGAGGAGGAGGCGTTCAGGCCCCGCTGACCCAAAGCTTCCTTCACCCGATCCTTCCATCTCCTCCTCGGTCTATCCCTCTCCCTTTACCCCTCCAACACGTAAATCCTCTTTACCATCCTCTCTCTCTTCACTCATCCTCTCCATATGTCCAAACCATTTTAATACCCCCTCATCTGCTCTTTCCACAAGACTACTCTGACTCCCACACCTCTCACATGATCAATCCGTCTCACCCCACAGATCGTCCTCAAGCATTTCATTCCAGTACATTCACCCTTTTCCTTTTCTTCACATTCGTACAACACTGTTGGCACTACTATACCTTCATACATACCCATCTTTGCACTCAGACACTGATCTCTCCTTCCAAACCCTTCTTAGGGCAGTGCTTCTCAACCTTTCCTGATATCATTCACCCTAAATATTTTTATTCATAACTCATTCACCCCACTTTGAATGCAGAGGAAAAGTAGTTTCTAGTTCACAGTGTACTTTATTTATTATGACTTGAATTATAAGTATCACATTACAATTACATAATTACAGCTGGAGTAAATAACGTCTAAAATCTAAATTCATATATGACAACTGTATGCACATTCTTCTTTGCCAATTACAGCTGTACAGCTAGTGACTTTCCTGCTCTTGAATTTCGTTGGCAACAGGAGCGGCTCGCAGGTAGGCACTGTGGAACTGCAGCACCCCCATGATCTTATGATCTTTATATTTAAATATTTAAAATAGCCTCTCTCATTTTTTTTTTCAATGAACTTTGAGTTTTTAAATCAGATTATATCCTTTTTTCCTTAAACTATTTCAATGCCGAACGAATGAATCACGAAAGTAGCTTCAGCCTTCCCGTGGAACTGCGTACTTAACAGTTCCAGATTTTGTTCGAAACGCTTGAAACCTCGGTGGCGAACGTACAAAGAGCGAGTCAGAATCGCGGGTTTAAGAGGATCCAAAGCACTGTGGACAGAGCAGTGCCGATTTGTTTATTTGACGTGGTAGTTGTGTTGCTGTATCGTTTGCTAATTCGAAATTTAATTTCCGAATTGCATTTATCAATGATTCGTTATCATTTATTTTTTGTCGTGAGATTGAAGTTAATTATATAATAATTGGATTATTTACAATATATAGCTTTCATTTCTTAGAATATTTTTTTCGCAAGTGACTTTTTGTTTTTTGAAATTTTAACTAGGTGCCTATTCTATTATCATGGCAGCGCTAGCCCCAGAAGTGAGTCGGGTGACAGTGAGTAAAATTCAGTCTCGTAATTTTTCACAGTTATCTCTTCAAGAAAAAATAGCTATTAAAACTGAAGGACGCCCTACACCAGAAATTCAAATATCTCAGCCCGGAATAAGTAACAATAAGAAATATATTCGTAGTTTTAATTCAGAATGGTATCAAAGAAAAAGTTGGCTTTGTGGTTGTAAAGTTAAAAATGCATTATTTTGTTTCCCGTGTCTACTACTCGGTGGTGACTTGACGTGGACAAAAAGTGGCTTTACAAATATAAACAAAATTAAAGAAAAAACTGAAAAGCATGAGCGTTCAAAGTAGCATATTGATAATGTGATTTCCCTGTCACTTTTAGGAACGGTAAATATCAAAGAAAAACTTAGTGAGGCTTACAAACTCTCGATTATCGAACATAACAACAGTTACCAAAAATCGTGAAATATTGTCGAAAATAATACATTAAATTCTGCGGAAATTTTGAGATTTCTTTACGTGGACATGATGAAAAAGATGATTCGGCAAATCCAGGTGTATTCAGGGGATTAATTAATTTCGCATCAAAATTAGATCCCGATTTGAAAAAAACATTTAGAAAGCAACACAGTCTTCAAGGGCGTTTCCAAAACCATTCAGAATGATATTCTTGACTGTGTGCTGCAGGTATCCCGCAATCAAATAAAAAAAGAAATTAAAGAAGCTTCGTTTGTGGCGGTCATGGCTGATGACAACTGATGTTTCTGAACACACTCAAATGGTTGTTGTTCTGAGATACGAGCTGAATGAGGAAGTCTTTGAGCGCTTCTGGGGTTTCTTTACTCCGGAAAATCAAACGGCAGAAGGACTATCTAAGTGCATTCTAGATCAGCTAGATATTCTTCTCGAAGGAAACGAGCAGAAACTAATTGCTCAGACATTTGATGGCGCAAATGTCATGAAAGGAAAAAAAGGGGGAGTTCGGGCTAAAATTAAAGTTTACAATAATGCACACTTCATTCACTGTTATGCCCACCAACTGAATCTGATTATGAAAAATGCAGCAAGTACTACCCGAAATTCAAGAATATTCTTTTCTAACCTCTTGGCTATACCAACATTTTACTCCAGGTCACCACTTCGTCTCTCTATCTTAAGCAAACATATGGCCAGCCGCATTCCTCGTCCATCCCCTACTAGATGGAATTTTCATATACGCACCGTAAACCGCGTCTATGAAAATTTCGAACCCTTAAAAAAATGCCTTGAAGAAATACAGTCGACAGCAAACACAGATCAAGCCATTTCAGAAGCAACAGGAATTTTGCACGTTTTGAATAACGAAAAGTTCCATCTTTTGGTTGAAACTTTTTCATCAGATGCCTCACGTAGAAGTCATTTACAATCAAATGCAATCTCGAGCTATTGACTCATGTAAAGTACAAGAATATATAGCAAACTTCAACAATGCCATTTTAAAAATAAGAAATTCGGAGTACTGTGGAAATCCTTCAAAAACACTCATGATTGAAGCAAAGGAAGTGTGCGACTGCGTATGTGTTGACATAGCTGAGAGGTATTCATTTACCAAACAATTAGTAGCTGCTAAGCTGTTTACCAAGGAAAACTTCGATAGCTATAATATGAAAATGCCTATGGAAGAGGTAACGGTGACCACTGAGGCATATCCCATGATTGAAAAAGAAAAGCTTCTTACTGAACTACAAGTTTTCTACAGTAGACCTGATATGCACAATTACGACAGGTTAATTGATCTGCTGAAATTTATCACTGAAAATAATCTAGTTCTTGGAGAACTAACTAAGCTCATAAAAATTCTTTTGACCATCCCCATGACTACATCCGAGGCCGAACGCTGCCATTCAACATTAAAAAGAATAAAGACGTTCTTAAGGACCACTATGAATCAGGAAAGACTAAATGCTCTTGCAATGATTTCAATAGAGAAAAATTTGATCAACAGTACACAGAATTTCAATGAAAAAGTAATAGACCTTTTCGCTCAGAATAAAAACAGAGAATGGAATTTGTTTATAAATAAAATTTTTGGCAAATTCGAAATTACCCGTTAAGCGTAAGTACCCTATAATTGATTTTATGATATTATTTTACTCATTTTTATGACTGAGTAGCGAGTAGTTATCTATTTGACTTTCTCTCTCTCTCTCTCTCATATATATATATATAATCGACACAATTGTTCGCAATTTCTGAGGCAGCACCCCCATAACTGAGTCACGAGCCGCCACTGGTTGGCAATTGCACCATAGTCAGGAGTGGAGGTGGTTTCAAGAGCTCCCCGCATCAGAGGATCAACATCAAGGAGAGCATTCCGCTTCTTAGGTTTGATCTCCACCAGTGATGAGAATCCTTTTTCTGAAATATATGTAGTGGCCATGCGAACAAGAATGAACAAGGCTTCCTTGAGAGAATCGGTACTCAGGAAAATCTAGTAGAGATACCCAGAAGTTCCCATAGTATTTGAAGGTTGAGAAGGAAGCTTTCTGTCCAAAATCTGTGTACAAGTCCAGAAGTGACTCCATGTTGTTTCCCAGCTGAACCGTTTTCATATACTCCCGACACAAATGTATTCACTATCCACATCTTTTCCTTCAGTGATGCAGCCTCATCTACTGAGAAATATTCCTCCAGGTTCTCCTTCAAGAGCTCGAGATGAAAGAGAACGAGATCTTTCACCCTTTCTTCCAAAGTAGGAGCCTTATCTTCCCACTGACTGTGCTTCATGAAGTCGTCGAGCTGAACAAAGTGAGAGAAGTCCTTCTCTCGGGAATGGTTTTTCCAAAGATTAAGCTTTAATTTGAAAGCCTCGACTTTACTGACATCAAATATGTCTCCTCCTTTTCCTTGGATGGACAGATTCAGCTTGTTGAGGTGCTCAAAAACTGAAGCCATGTAATGCAGTCTTGCCAGCCAGTAGAGATCCTGTAATTTCGATGCCTTCTCCTTGTCCTCTTTAAAGAATTCAGTCAATTCTTCCTTCAGGCTCAGGATCCGAGAGAGCACTTTTCCTCTCGAAAGCAATCGGATTTCAGCATGGAAAATAAGTTGCATATATTCTGCACTCATGTCCTTACAGAGTTCAGAAAACAGGCGTGACTTTTTGGCATTTGCACGTACAGCACTTACGATTCCCACAACATCCTCAAGAACTTTTTCCAAATCATTTTTCTCAGCCTGTTTTGCTTTCGGTACAGACACAGATAGCCTCTTCGCAGCCAATACTTGTCTGTGAATGAAACAGTGGGTTGAAACACAGTTGGGTGATACGTTCTTGATTCGAGTGACTGCTACCTGCAAAGATCCAAGCATTGCGGTAGCTCCATCAGTAGTCACAGCGACACATTTGGTCCAGTCCAGGTCTGCCTCTTGTATGAATTCATCCAGCTTTGTAAATATTGCATATCCAGTGGTGTGAACGCCTACTGGCAAGCGGAAAAGATAGTGCTCTGATATCTTCTTTGCTTGCACATCAGGGAATCTGCAGTACGCAATCAGTTGAGTCTCATTTCTGATATCAGTTGTCTCATCAAATTGAAGTCCAAAGCAAGCTGCTTCTCTAAGCTTGCCAAGTAACTGACTTTTCAAGTTTTCTGCAACTGGTGTACATCTTCTCTTCATCGTACAATTGGATAGGGGAATTCTCTTCACTTTTTCAACTGCTTTCTTTCCACCATGAATATACTCAGCAGCAACTTCCAGACATGGCAAAATCACATTCTCTGTTTCGACAAATGGTTGCTTTTTCTGCAACAGAATATGAGCTATCTTGATGGAAGTCATTAATAGAGGCTTCTCTTCCCCGTTCCGGATAAACACTGCTTTCTCCAATGAGTTCTGTTGCTTCAAAAAACTTGACTGATTTGTTCTTATGCTGAGGATGTTTAGTGCTTAAGTGAGAGAACAACTTCGAAGGAGCAAGACAGGCATTTATCTCACAGGGCAAAACATGCACTGCCCAGAAGGGTAGGGATTCAGACCTTCACTTTTGGGTAAAAAAAAAAACATACTTCAAGTATTCCTCCTTCCATTTCCGGTACTTTGGTTTCACACCAGACGTTGACAGTGTTTGCTTCCGTTTCGTTCCCATAATTTCGTTACCCTCTGCATTGTTCTCCAGGTTGACATCTTCCTTGAGCATCCCATCATCATTCAAGGTTTCTGTAACCTCAGTTTCTTCTCTGGTACACGTTCTCTTGAAGTACTTGTACATAGGCATTGCCCAAATCATCAATCTGCAAAATAAATGAGCTAAAGTCAGTTAATTGGTATAATAATACAAAATAAAAATATATACATAATAACATCATGACATACATGCATGCAAAATAAAGTAAAATTGGAACAGAATGTCTGAGGGGAAATAATTAACAATACTGTATATAAAATATATAATGTATAATTATATGCAGCAAGCGAAACTGAGAAAGATATAATAACTATTAACAATCTTAGGACTATTAAACTATTTCCTGAAATAGATAAATCATCCTCAGGTGTTGAAGAACCATATCTTTTCAACTATTTATCAGACAGACTTCCAGAAATTTGATAAGTTGAAAATGTTCTAATGAAGAAATATTAATATACTTGCATTCATAACTACACAATATTCGTTCCCCTTACCATTCACCCCACCATTTTCATTCACCTTGCCATTTACCCTGACTCTGATTTCATTCACCCTAGGGTGAACCATTCACCAGGTTGAGAAGCACTGTCTTAGGGTACCAAGTACTTTTGCCCCTTCTTCCACCCTGTGACTCACCTCCGCCTCCATAGTTCCATTCCTCGCCACATCCACCACTAAGTAACTGACACATGTATGTATAGTGAGGAAATTGAAGTGGCAAACTTACACTCAGTCGCTCACGAACCTCCCTTTTACAGCACCACATAACCTTACTCTTATTCACATTTACTCTTAGCTTCCTTCTTTTACACACCCTCTCGAGCTCAGTTACTAGTCTCTGTAGCTTTTCTCTCGTGTCCGCCACCAGAGCCGTATCACCCGCATACAACAACCAATTCACTTCCCAAGAACCTCCCCCACAACATGCTTCACCCCGGCTCCCCTCCCCATGACCCTTGAATTCACCTCTTTCATCACCTTATCTATAAACACATTAAACAACCATGGAGTTAAAAGTTTCAAGTATCTGGGATCAATCATAAAGAGAAGGGAGACTTGGAAGGAGAAATAAACGACAGAATTCAAGGTGGCTGGAAAAATTGGAGAGAGGTATCGGGAGTATTGTGTGATAAGAAGGTGAATGTGAGGATGAAGGGAAAACTGTTCAAGACAGTAGTGAGACCAGCATTACTATATGGGGCAGAAACATGGCCGATGAAAAGAAGCCTGGAAAAGAAAATGGAAGTGGCAGAAATGAAGATGCTCCGATGGTTGTGTGGAGTGACTAGGAGGGATAGAGTGAGGAATGATTTAGTAAGAACAACAAAAGTAACGGAAATCTCCAAGAAGGCACAGGAAATGAGATTGAGATGGTATGGGCATGTCCAGAGGAGGGAGGAGTAGTATGTGGGACGACAGATGCTGAGGATGGAAATTCCAGGCACGAGGAGAAGAGGGACTTAAGATGAGGTGGCGGGATAAACTGAAGAAAGATATGAGTGAAAAGGGACTGGAGGAAGAGGTGGCTCAAGACAGAAGTGAATGGAGAAGAAGGATCTGCAACAGCGACGGCACATACAAGTAGGGGTGCACCGATATATCGGTATCGGTCAGAGGTATATCGGCCGATATTATATTATTCTTGCCGAGTGTGAAACTATTGAAGTAAATACATTAGTTATTATTCTTAATGATTGATAAGATCTGAAGGAGGGTGAAAAATAAAAAAAAAGTTGAAACTCATTTTATTAAATTAAATTATCGTGTTTATCAAAACATCATAATTGCATAATTTGATAATTTCAAAATAAAACAAGGCTCCTTTTGCTTTACTCTTCAATTAAAAAACAAATACCAAAAACTGAGAAGTACAGGGTGGGCCGTAAGTTTCCAACATAGTAAAAATTAAACGTTTGTTTTTATGTTTCAGATACCCTAAGAATATGCGTTTGACGTAAGATCTTGTTTACTGATGAAGCAAATTTTTACGTCAATGGAGAGGTTAATCGGCAAAACATACGTTATTAGAGTAATGCTAACCCTAACTGGCTGAGTCCGACGAAGATGCAAGGTGCCGGTAAAGTGATGGTGTGGGCGGGATATGGGGTGACAGAATTATTGGACCAATTTTTGTCAGTGGAAATCTTAATGCCGAAAGGTATCTTAACATGTCGCAAGAAGAGATTTTCCCATCCCTGCTAAACGAGGAAGGTAACTTCCCAGTTTACTTCCAGCAAGATGGAGCTCCACCTCATTATGGTCTTCACGTGCGTCGGTATTTGGATCAGTTTCCGGATGCTTGGATTGGTCGGCGTGGTCCTGTGGAGTGGCCTCCCAGATCCCCAGATCTCACCTCCCTTGATTTCTATCTTTGGGGGCACTTGAAGGCCATGGTGTATCAGGAAAAGAGCATATTATATAAATAAAAATGGTTGTCCATAAAAAAATGTTTATTTTTCCTATGTATGGAAACTTACGGCCCACCCTGTACATTTCTAAAAAGTAAAAACTATTAAGTGAAATTATATAATTTGAGATTTGAATGGCAGATCATCAACTGCTCTCCATGTTAATTTCAAAATAAAAAAATGCTCCTTTTTTCAAAAAAAAATAGCTATACCCCTGTTTACTAAACAGGAGCACGCGCGCGCACGCACGCACGCACAGTATATATATATATATATATATATATATATATATATATAAACTAATAAGTGAAATTATATAATTTGAGATTTGAATGGCAGAACATCAACTGCTCTCCATGTTCTGGAGTGAGCTTATTTCTAGCAGGCTCATAAATATTACCTCTGGTACCAGGCCTGGATTAACCATTAAGCAAAATAAGCACGTGCTTAGGGCACCAAGGGAAGGGGGCACCACAGAGAAAACTTTTTAAAGTATAAATAAAGTTATAAGTAGGCAACAATAAGCATTGTTTTGCATCTTTTGATCCATGTATGTTGAAATGCTATGTATCTTCAAGGTTAGAAAGCAATGGAATAAAAGATGTTTTGTTTCGTACAAATAATATTTCTTCATTAGCATTTCTTTTTTCAAAAATTGACCACCAACATCGATTTCTGTAGAAAGAATCGTTTTCAATAAATTTTTGTATTTGCATTTTTCCCTTATAACAGTTTTTTAAAAAATGAATAAAAAAGTGTTGAAAATTTGCATTTTTCCTGTTGCCCTAGTTATAAGTAAATAATTTGCTTATATTGCTTACTGCTATTTAGTGTTAAATAAATAAAATTAAAAACAGGTTATATTTAATATAGTTGTGGGGTCTGGCCTGGGGGATGGCCTGGAAGAAAACTGAATTTTTAATCTATTATTTCACATTCAGCACTTATTGAGTCTTAATGTCTTGTCAGTTAGACAATGGAAGGGTCGAGGGGGAACCATTGTTGGGCTGTGCTTAGGGCATCAGTTGGCCTTAATCCGGCCCTGTCCGGTACTAAAAAGTCTTTCACTGCAAACTGATGATGGTGGAGCACTGTTTGGCTAACATTGGTAATGTGCCTGTTGTTGTGTTCTGGTAATTTTTCCACCATTCGAAGGGGCACATGTTACGAGCAAGATCTGGTAGGCTTAGGCATGTCTCAATTTCATTTAAGCATTTTTTTTGTCTCTCCTGTTGTTTCAGTTGAACTAGAGAAATATTTTTAGAGTGCTTTCTTTTTCTTGAGCTTGAACACCCAGGTTTAACAGAATCTGATTCCATTGCTGATGCTTCTTGTTCTTGAACAAGCTTTTCATGTTTCTGACTCTTGTCAAAGAATGCCCAAATATCTTTGATTTTTTTTAGCGTTTGGTAAAGAAGTTGATGAGCTTGAACTGCCCTCCCCCTCTGTCCCACTACTTTCATTTTCTGACTCCTCTCTCAAGTCTCCTTCTTGGCTAGTGCATTCGTTTCGATTCAAGTTCAAGAGTGAAACAAAAGATTCCCAGAGTAGTCTTTTTGCTTCCTCTTTTTCAACACTGCTCATTAAGAATTTAATTTTAAATCGAGGATCCAGCACTGTTGCCAGAATCAATTTTTTGTTAGTTGTGTAGGCACTGAATCTTTGTTTGAATGTTGTTTTCAAATCACCAAGTATGGTTTTAATTCCACTGACATTTTGAACAGCATAATCGAGATAATTTTCCATCACTCTGATAAAAGGTATCAGAGAAACTACTGCTGTTTCGCTACTCATTTCCTTTGTGATATCTTCAAAGTATTTCAGAACCATCACTAATGTTTCAGCTAGTTCCCATTGATTATCATCCAAACATTTGCGTTTCTTTGATGCACAAAATAAGATGACGGCTCTCTTTTGTTCAACCAAACGCTCTAGCATATAGTAAGTAGAGTTCCATCTGGTTTGAACATCCTGGATCAATGAGTGTGTTGGTAATTTGAGCTGATTCTGAAACTCTTTTAATAATTCCCTTGATGCACTGGAATGGTTAAAATATCCCACAATGTCTCTTGCAATAGCCAGAATGTCAGTGATACTTCTTTGCTGTTTAAAAAGTTTGTCCTGTATGCATAGTTGCAAGGTGTGGATAGCACAGCCCAGATGAGATTCCTCCAGTAAACTTGAACTACCCGCCAATTTCATATTACTAGCATTATCTGTAACTAACATGTGTGCCTTAGTAATTTGATTTCAAATTCTGTTAAGGATTCTTGGAAAAATTGACATATTCTTTCGCGAGTGCGCGATCCTGGGAAATGTGAAACTTTGAGAACTGCTGTTTTCATATCAAATGTAGGAGAAACCCAGTGGGCAGTTAAACTTATAAACGGATACATGCCATGAGTTGCCGTCCATATATCAGATGTTAAACTTAAGTACAGGGTGTCCCAGAATTAACTATCTATTTCAATGAAATCGGACAAATTTTTTAAAAACACACTTTTATTTATGTTTAATATGTGTTAAAAATGTATAAATTTCTAAATTTTTTTCATAATTTTTTCAGTTTTTCATAGTTTCATTTTCATTCTCTTTCAGAACCCTATTAATAATGAATACACAAGAACGCATCTTTGTTGTAACATCCCGTATCAAAGGAATGCAATGTAATGAAATCAGAGAAAAATTTACGAGAAGATTCCACAGAACCGGTCCTACAGACAAAGCGATTCGTAAACTTGTGAACAAATTTAAAAGAACTGGATCCGTACACAACGAGGTGGGAAGAGGACGCCCAAGGACAGCACGTAACAGTACCGAACAGGTACAATTGTTTGAGGATGAACCAACAACTTCAGTTAGGGAGGCCGGTCGAAGACTCAACATATCCAAGACAAGTTCATAGAATCTTGCGTTCGACACTGATGAAAAAGGCTTATCACATTCAAGTAAATAAAGTTTTGACTTATGATTTATAAATCTATTTATTTTTGTATCATAATTTAGTAATAAACACAAAATTATGTCAGTTTTTATTAAATTTGTCCGATTTCATTGAAATAGATAGTTAATTCTGGGACACCCTGTATTGTGTAACATGTAGTTGGCCTTTGAGCTTGATTTTTACTCTATCGTAAATCATGGGAACAATGTTTTCAGAAAAGTACCGCCTGGAAGGAATGTTATATCTTGGTTCCAAATGGTTTAGGATTCTCCGGAAACCCAAATCTTCTACCACTGAATATGGCTGGAGATCAGTAGCCATCATTTCACCAATGAGGTAGTGCAATTTCACAGCCCTAGGATCATTTATTTTCCATTCAAGCTTCTTTTCCAGAACCTCTTTCAATGTTTGTTGTTTAACACAGTGCCAACCTCTGAGGTTTCCTCACTACTCGTGGATGACTTTATTTGATTTGTTTCAATATTGGGTGCAATTTCAGATTTAGAACTGCTACTGCACTGGATTTGTTCTTCCACCTTTCTACCAAATAGACTTATGGATGGAGTATCTATTTTATCTGATCTGTCGCCCTTAGCAAGATTTTCTACTTTATGGAAAATTGCTGGATGTTTAATTTTCAAATGATTCTTTAGATTTGATGTCGTCATTTTTTTTGGAATGTTACTTCCTCTTGATACAGAAGTACCACACACCTGGCACTTTGCTTTGCTAGAATCAACTAGAACTTCAAAATAAGCCCAAAGAGGACTGGACACTGATTTTGACATGATCAAAATATTCAAAACTTCAAAAGACAAAAATCAAAATTTATGCATGCTATTTATAATGGCAAATCATTTAAAATTATCTTATCATTTATCATTTTATCCTATGAATATTTATTATTTATTTATCAAAGTCTGAAAAAATAAAAAAAATAAAAGTAATTAATACCTATTGTACTTATTTAAAATGTATCATGCATTCCTTAATATAGTAATGTTTATATAGTAAATCTAAAGTTAGAATTGAAGTTTATAGAGTTAATTTTTAATTTTTTATTATATTATATTAATTGGATAATATCACTCTTAGGAAGTCTGAAGTAAATACTCTAAATTGCCAGAGTGCACATTTAGTGATAAATAAAAATATGAATTGAAATTAATTTAATAAAAACTATTTTTCTAGTTTAGTTAAATTAGGTTAGGTAAAGATATATCGGCCGATATATCGGTATCGGCTTCTGCCCGATACCGGTATATCGGCCGATATATCGGTATCGGCTTCTGCCCGATACCGATATACCTGTATCGGCCAAATTTGTATATCGGTGCACCCCTATATACAAGTGGGCTAATAAGGCTGCCGAAGAAGACGAGACATCACACAACCCTGCCATAGACCCACTTTCACTAGAAACCACTCACCCTCCTCTCTTCCCACACGCACACATGCATCAACAACGACCTATGCACTCCATACAGCTGAAGCACTTGCCACAACACCTTTCTGTCAACCCTATCATACGCTTTTTCAAGATCCATGAACGTCACACAAATCCCTCTCTTTCTCCAAGTAGTTCTCACACAGCATCTTCAAACCAAACACCTTGTCCACACATCCTCTACCTCTTCTAAAACCCCCTTGCTCCTCCCCCAATCTGTTGCTCCGTGCATACCACCACCCTTTCAATCACCACTCTCCGATACTCCTTACCTGCACATTCAACAGACTAATTCCTCTATAATTTGAGCATACATTTTTGTCCCCCCTGCCTTTATACAGGGGAACAATACATGCACTCTGCCAGTCCTGAGGCACCTCGCCTCTGTCCATACACACATTAAACAGACGCACTAACCAATCAACACTACATTCACTAACCTTCTTTCAGGAGCTCTAACAACAATCCCTTCCACTCCAACCGCTTTTCCACCTTTCATCCTGCCTAGGGCCTCCACCACCTCCTCCATATGGACCAATCCATTCGCCACAACTCTCATACTCTGAAACCCCTCTCTGCCCAAACATACCACATCTGCTTCCCTATCTTCCTGCACATTCAATAGTCCCTCAAAATACTCACTCCACCTTGTCTTCACATTTTCTCTATCTGTCATCACTTCCCCATCGATTCTTTCCAGTCATGCTCATCTGCCCTCTCATTTTCCTCACACTATTCACTTCTCACCAAAACACCTTGTTCTCCCTGAAATTTTCTGACACTCTCATACCCCCTCTCTCATTTGCTCTCTCATTCAGCTCTCGCACTTTTCTCTTTATTTCTTGATTCTTCCTCTTATACTCTTCCCAATCACCCACACTTCTGCTCCACAAGTACCGAACATATACTTCCCCCTCTCACTTTAACACCAACATTTCAGCCTCCACATTCCACCATTCACTACCCCATCGTTTATGTCCAACCCCAATCTTCTGTACAACACACACTTCAGCACTGCTTCACTAAATATCTGCCACTCACTCCTCTTCAACACCCCATTTCACTCTCTCCCACCCTGCACCATTCCTCATTCAGTCTCTCCTGATACATCCTTTCACAATCCCTTTTCCTCAATTCACTCTTTCACTACCTCTTTCAAAGGCACACCACCCCCTCTTACTCCACAACTACTACAAACCCTCACTTTCGCCTCCTCAACTCCAGATGAAAGGAACCTCTCATCTCAGACTTACCAGTAAATGTAATGGTATTCGTGCATAGCATACAGCTCTAGCGTGAACCCAGTGAATGGGTACTTGATCATCAGCCACATGTGGTAAACAATCCAGGTGCTTAAATACACCAAATGAGGTCTGGTTGGTCACTTTTCAGGAGTGTGTTTTGCAGGTAAGCATCCACTTTGTGAGCCTAAGAGAAAGTATATCAGTGAGACAAATTTAACAGAGAGGAAGTCGGGGTGAGTGTGCCCCCAAGAGTCACTTTTAGCCAAAGCAATGACAGGATAAGCAGCCAACTCAACCCAAACCTGGAGCCAGATGTCAGGAGTGAACCAGAGCCTCATCACTCAGTGTCACTGTAACCACTGAGCTACCAGACACCCACACAAACTTAATGCAACTGTCAATACTTAAACTTAATAATAATAAAAGAAAATGAAAGAAAACCTTATCTTGTAAGAGTGCAAATTTATCTAGCAGTAGTGCCATTTCATCCTGCTGCCTCACTCTGTTATGCTTGCAAGTCAAAATCATGATCTCAATCTGGCTCATGCACTGCATGAAGAATGAATCCAAGTAACATTTCACCTGAAACACGATAAAACTTAGTCATTTGAAGCAGATGACATTGCCTTTATTCTGTGTATAAAGAAACATTCAAGTGATAAGATGAATACAACCTAAAATTTACTTAAAACACGTGACTAATGCTTTAAAACTGCAGGTAATAACAACAACTCAACAGTGTTGTTACTTGGTTTCAAGGCATTGCTCAAGTCACCTCTTTTATTGCAGTTTTTTCTCCTACGTAACTAATAGAGTAAAACTTGGCTACAATACCTGTAACAACCAGTTTAGTGATGATAATGGAATATTGGCCATCAATTATATATTTTTATGCTTTCTTAATGACAGATCAACCAACAAAAATGAAAATTAGCACCATCACCTCTTTGATTTTACTGTAATTTGGTCCAGTGGTTGGTTTTGGGTAAAGAAAAAGAATTTTCAAATATAGCTCAATCCGACCAATAGGTCATGAGTTATGGCTAAGGTCATTTTGAGGTCATTGGTTGACCTCACTATATTCAAATCACCATAGCTGGCCTCCTATTGGTCCTGGACCTATATACGTATATATATTTGGAATCAGCATGATCTCTAGATTCCAAAAATACCATCTATTCTGATGTAGGTTGAAAAAACAAAAATTACATCGAAATGATTTCTAAAGGTCATATTTTGACCTCAGATACTGAATTTCAGAAAAAGTTTTAAATGTCAAAAATGTTGCCCCATCATTGCTCTATTATTATAAGCTTAGAAAAGTTTGTGTATGCACCATTTTAAATGATAAAACTCAATTTGAATAATGCCAACTTTCTTGTTTTCCAATCAACATCTACTGAAATTGTTCCAAAATTCTTGACCCGAAGCCTATAGCTTTTTTTTTTAAAATAGAGAATTCAGTTTGAGATTGCTTGAATAGCTACATGCTACCCATGTATTAGGATTTAGTCTTATAGTAATATATAGTTTAATGATATATAAGAATAACAAATAACAATTAATAATATAAGATTTTGCCCATTTATATATGTACAGTAACTTTGTAGACAAGATACATGAATAATACAGATTCTACATATATTACAACATGCCTCCAATGTCTGCACCTATTAATTTGTCTTCTTTTTTTGCAGTATGACATGTACCAGATATAACTTTTGAAAATGCCTCAGAATATGAGTATGAAATTTTGTTGTGATCCTCTGAAAAAACACAAGAAAAGAATTTTCACTTGCCTAAGGTGTGTTAATGCTGCTTTAATTTATAAAAGCCATGGAATATTGAATGAAAATCAAATGCTCTGCTCCAATTGTTTCAAATTAATATCAAAGGAACCAGCTGTTCTTCAACAGAAAAACAAGATACGTCCACAGAAACCAATGAGAATTCCAGCGACTCTTCAACCGCAAACATCTCTAATCCAAAAGAAATTGCTGGCATCAAGCATGATGATATATCTGTTACTATGTATACTATGTATAAGGATGTACTTCAAGACACTATACTCCCTTACTTGGATAAAGTCCAATAAAAACATGTAAGTGCAATCTTAAGCAGATAAGATATACCAGTAGATAGATATGGGACTTCTATCTGCATATCAGATGTATATACATATAGCTGTCTGCTGCCTTATATATACATACTGTATATATATATATGTATATATATATATATATATATATATATATATATATATATTAGGGTGCTCCAGCCACCCCATAAAATCTTAAAATTTGGAATAAGCTGGTGAAGGTCTCTGTGGTATTGCAGTTGGGTCTAGTAAATATGCCTGTGAAGTTTGATTGAATTCCAACAAGATTTACCTTCATCACATTAACGTTTTCTGTAGGAACCTTTTTACAAAAGGCATTTTTATAGAAAAACACTAAAAATGACACATTTTTGCTTTGTAACATCTTACTATTATGATCAAAAAACCTATGGGATGGTCTTAGGTGGTGGGTAACTCAATTTTTGAGGTTTGGATTCAAATAATCTACATATTAATGATAAAAAATGCTAAAAATGAGTCAAATTCATGATTTTTTCAGGTATTTTATGCAAAGTTGAGTTCTAGATATGCATAGCTGCTGGTGTATTTGTGGATGGATAATGGATAGATCTCAATAGAAGTTCCAACAGTCAAGAATTTATTTCCAAAGAAGCAAGTGTACAAAAAAAAACTCAGACAAGGTCTTTAAAGACTACAAACTTAGACTATGTTTATGTTTTTGTATTAATACTCAAAAAGATAGATTTTCACATACATGTAAGATAAACAAAATACTGATTAACATACAAACATTATCAATAAAACAAACAGCTACCTTACCTATTCTAATTTAAGAAACCAGTTCTTAGATTCCACCTTGCGCTTTCTCTGATTTGGGAGGTGGTTGCGACAATTTTCTACAATTTGTAGTGTATTTTGCAGATTGGATTCCTTTTTGGAAGTGCCCAGGAAATCATGGCAAAGCTTAACTCCCCTCTCGGCAGCATCATTAACAACACAAAGATTTGCTACTATTTCCTTTCCATAGAGAAATGCTTCACTTGATGGCCACTCATTAACAGGCAGATTTAAGAATTCTGAATTGATGTTAAGGATTCTGAAAAATGCCCAGGAATCACTTCCAACAAATTCTGAAAGGTCATCACTTGATTCCTTTGGAACTTCTGGAAATTTTGACTTGCCAAACCCAGACCCATCTCTTTTAACGCATGAAGCCAGGTGTTCAGCTCCAAGAAGCTTCTTTGCTATTTTCTCCTTCACTGCATCACTGAGAGAGCTGCTGAATAAAGAAAGTGGCACCAATTCCTCTGTGAGATACCACATATGTAAACCAATTGCCTTGAGTGCAGCTCCTGCAATTGTTGGATTAACTTTCCTGTAGTCTAGAAAGGAATTGATTAGACTGAGATCATTCATTGGTGCAGCTGAAGACACTGGGGCAGCAATCCACCATGGGATGTAGCAATACACGACAAACTGTATGTACTGCATAAGTTTGGGTAATTGTCCTTTAGCTAGTATGGTCCCAGTTAGCAGCTCAGCAATTTGATCACAAAGTACTACTATTTTGATGGAGTAAAGAATTTTTGCCATCCAACGGGCTTTATGAAGAGCTCCTGGCCTTTGAAACCCAGTAAAGTTATCTGGCACAGCATTGAGGTAGACCAAGGTAAGTTGCACCAGTTCTTTGTAGTCCCCTCGAGCAAAGTCTGACTTGAGAGCTTCCTGACACAAAGCAATGATGGCAGTTCTCTGCTCAGCCAGATCCTCTGGAATGTCAGGGATGGACAGATTCTCTAGGTTGCGGTAAGACAACTTCTCAAAATGTTCCTTGAATCGTATGAAAAGGGAAATGTCTGGGCTCTTTGAGACCTCAATTTTCAAGGCATCCCATGTATGGACAAGAAACCTTTCTCCAATGTGGTGCCTGCATGCTAACCACAGTAACTCACGCTTGAGAGACTCCTGAATACTAATTCAGGCAGCTGTTATTGCACCTGTGTTTGAGGATGTTGTGTCAAAGACCATCGCAGCAACATTATCTTTGCAGTTCCAGACCTCCACTTCTTCTATGGTGGCATTAGCAATTTTTGAATTTTTGGCCCTGATAGTCTGTCAGTCTTGTGTTGCAAGGGTGGAACACCTAGCAATTTTACACCTCCAACTCCAGACACAAGTATGGGAAGCCTCTCCTCCTGTGCAGACTCATTTCCAAGAGTGTCCATCAATTTGCCATCCCAATGGATGGTTGCCACAAGAGGTGGCTTCCATGATGCTCTGATTTTCTGTGCAATGCTATTGACAGCTTCCACACGATAATTATAAGCAGATCTGTAACTCACATTTACTTTTGATGGATCACCAGCTGTAGCCTTAATAAGGGAAAAAGTGATCTGTGCTAAAGCAGCTGAGGAAACATTGTTTCTAACTGCAGTTTCAACCACTTCTGGTGATTTAAGAACATCATGAGGCCAAAATGCAGAGGAGCCAGTTTTCACTAAACGCTTATGTGATCATTTTGGCATTACTTCAGGCTCAAAGGAGGCATCAGCTGATTTGACCATTTCTGCTTCCTCATCATCTGACACATCACAATCTGAGGAAATCTTCTCCACTGATGATGTCTGATCTCTTCTCTCCTCCTCTTTCTCTGATCGCACAGCAGCCTGTTCAGCCCTCCCTTGGCGCTTAATTTCTATCTGAGCACAAACTTTGTCCTTTCCTCCATAGGTAAAAGTCCTGTCTGTCATCATATTTCTCAGAAATGCTATGTCATACTCAATAATTTTCTTTTCATTCTCTGCCTTACCCTTCTTGCTTTCAACCATCCTTTTCTCTGCATTACCTGGATAGAATGGCATAGTTTTATGAAGTTTGTCCTGGAAAGCTGCAATCTTAGGACTTTTTGATCGCCTTTCAGGAGGAATCTTCATGCAGCCAATATAGTCCTTGTTGTGGAACTCCTCAATTCTCTCAGCCATGGTAATCTCTCGAATTGTTGGGATGCGTGCTTTCAAATAGTGAGGAAGAATCTCGCTCACCACATACTTCGATGCCATGCGTGACAATTTCATGTTTTTGGAAGCATCTTGCCTTCTAAGTTCATCAACTTTAGCCAAGTAGCAGAGTAGCACCTGATTGTATGTTGGTAACTTTGAACCAGTAATTTTCAGATGCTCTTCTCCTGGACTTTCTATTAAAACATCAAGCCGGGAGTCTGAGCTTCTTGGTCGCCATTCTTTAAAACTTTCTTATTGTATGAACTTATTATCTGAAAAGAGAAAAATAAGTGAAAAATAAGATTATTACAGTTATTAGTTAAATTAGCAACTGACACATATAACAACATAAAGCACATAAAAAATAAGTGAAAAATAAGATTATTACAGTTATTAGTTAAATTAGCAACTGACACATATACAACAACATTATGGAAAAGCCACAACATGGTATCATATGTGGTACCTTTATTTCATAATTAAATATAAATAATTAATTAATTGAATTAAATATCTATACAAAATTGGCTCGGGATTGGTGACATAGCCTAATGGGAAAGAAATGATTGCCATACATACAGAGAAACCGTATGTAGGCGTCGGGTCTGTACAACCACGAGAAACCTTCATTTATATCACGTGAACCAAATTTTCCATTTGTTAACCCATGCAAAATACAAGGGAGAAAGAGTCAACAACCTTTGCAAAATCAGCAATTTATACGAAAATATGAAGATATATTAAAGGAACGGCTCTCAGGGCTGTTTATGTTACAGTGAACACTTTAAACAGGGAGAATGTGTTTTTGTCTTTTCCCTCAAGTTCTGAGTGAATTCCTTATAATAAAATTAATACATAAAATAGGATAGGCCTATCCCCAGCAGTGTCTATATTGTGACAGCCCATATTTATTACAAGACGTTAACTCATTGCGTAACTCCATCGTGGCGGCCTGCATCAAAACAAACCAAGATCCATCAAAATTAAGGTGAGGCAATTTCATTTTCATTCTAATATTAGGCGTCTAAAATCCCGACGCTAAAATTACCATAAACAATTAAATATAAAAAGGTCCTTTAAAGACCTACATATTCATAACTCTCTAACAAAAATATATAGGGCTTTTGTCGTTCACTCTCCACTGAAATCTGCTGGACATTTCCAACGGATGAGGGTAACAGGCAATCAACCCATAGCTCTATATAGTTTTCCACAACATAAAGCACATACAGTAGGGTGCTCCAGTTGCCCCAATGTCACCAAATATTGCTGAAGGTCCCTGTAGTATTGCAGTTGGGTCTAATGAAATGAACCAGAAAAATGAACCAGTTCCAACTGGTTTGGATCGGCTGATCATACTTGTAGATGACCTTCAGCAAAAACTTAATATTTTGCAAAAGGGTTGCTTCATAAATAGTGTTTGTGATGAAGGTAAATCTTGTTGGAAATGAGCCAAACTTCAGGGACATGTTCATTAGACCCAACTGCAATACTACAGGGACCTTCAGTAATATTTGGTGACATTGGGGCAACTGGAGCACCCTTATATATATATATATCTTTAAAAACAATTCAGCATTATATAATACATGTATATGTACAGTTTGTAATTGTATATAGGTAATGTCCATAGTAACCCATGTTTTTGTTTAGCTGGATTGACATCTCATCAAAAACAAAGAAAAGGAACTTCAAAACTGAACAAGACAACAGACAAAATCAAGAGAAGTTTAGAGCCTGCATATGGTAGCGAACTACCAGAAGCTGGCACATCAAAGAAACAGCACCATTGTGAAGAGGAATATCATGCTCTACAGAAGTAAGTACCTACTGTATTTGTTTAGATCAGTATTTAGTGTCACTTATTCTCAATCAAAACATTCCTTTATATTGTTCAATTGTTATCTAAAAATTTAAAACAGTAGTACCAGTACTTATAATATATTAATTCAATAGATATCTCAGAATATATATAGCTACCTAGGTATGTACCATAGATATAGAGAGATCCAATTTTATTAATGGGTTCCATTTCAACTGTGTATATATAATACAATCATATTATATTTTCTTAATTCTTTGGTGCTTTTTCAGGTATGAATGTCTCATGAGGGAATTCAAGGATAAATACAATACAACAAACAACTATAAGCTAAAACTGCAAATTCTGACACTGTCACCATTCACAATAGAGAAAACTTCAACATTCTTTGAAACCTCTACCCACATGGTAAAGAAAAGCTGCCATCTTAAGAAACAACATGGAATACTTCCTGAAATACCATCAATGAATAAGGGTAAAGTAATTTCAAATGAGACAAAGGAGATTGTGAAAAATTTCTACGAGTCTGATGAATGTAATCGCCAATGTCCAGGAATTAAAGAGTGCAAAGTCATTAGGAATGATGGAGAAAAAGTGAAAATGCAAGTGTGTTTATTGCTTTGCAGTTGGGTTTATCAGTTTTGCAAGTTTGCGTCCTCCATGGTGTGTCCTCACTGGTAGTAGTGGTACGCATTCAGTTTGTGTATGTACATTAGGGTTATGACTTTTTAATTTTTTGTCATAAATATTGTTTCCTGTATCAGCAATCGATGAACTTTTGCTTGAAAATAAAAAGGCCTAATTCTTCAGAATTAAAAAAAAATGTCACCCTGAAAGCAAATATAGTATATTAGTATATTTGAGACAGCTGCATTGCACCATTCTAGATTGGTTACCTGATTATCATAAATTGTCCAATATCTTGCAACAATACCGAAAAGCACTAAATACTCTGGAAAATCACTGGAACAGAGACCCATCTGCAATAGCTATACCAAGGAGCAACCAATATTTATTATTTTATTAATTTTTTATTTTTTATTTTGGGGTGAAGTTTTTTCAAAATATATCGAAAAAACTGTTATTTTCATTGTCAGGGGGCAAAAGTTCATCGATTTATGATACAGGAACATGAGGTTATAAAAATGTCATAACCCTAATGTACATATCATCAAAATCCTAAATTGCAGCTAGGGGCTTTGGGAGTGAAGGGGCTGGACTACAAGAAACTTTTGGGGCTTTCATTGTGTGATATCAGCAATGAGGCATGTATGATGCATATATGTCAAGATTGCCCATGGCAACAGGGTGTGAAGGCTTTCCTAGAAGGATTAGATGTAATAGAGAAGTGACCTGACTCAGAGATTCGCTATCGGGGTTGGCAAAAAACTGGGTTTTATTGAAAAAATCCAACCCACTTGGGTTTTATCAGGTATTTTCAGGTTTTTATTGTTTTTTGGGGTTTTTATCTGGTTTTCGAATTTTCTTTAGCTAATATAAGAAAAGTATATAATAAAATTAAAAAACTGGCCTTTAAAATTTTTTGTGCTTATATACAGTATTTATTCATTGTTCTTGATAATGATCGTTGCTATTTTGTTACAGATACATATAGATGATTTTTTTTTTAAATATAACTTAGATATAATAGCTAAAGCTTAGTATTACCAGTATCCATACTGAATTATTTTTATTTAACACTAAGAATTTAAGAAACCATGCCATTTGTTGCTGGAAGTGGTAGGAAATCTTCTCATGAGTGGGCCGATGTCATACGAGTTGAAGGAAGCTCAAAAGTGAAATGCAAACATTGTGGAATGGAATTAAGAGAATCAAAACACATTTACAAAAATGTATAGAGAGAAATGAAAATCTTCCAACTCATGATCAAGTTTCATTAAATATTTCATCTGAATCATCAGTTTCTGAACTATCATTTAATTCATTTCTATCACCACCTTCATCAGCTTCTGGTGTCTCTATCAACAGACCTGACAGTTGTTCTACTTCTCAACCTCCAAAGAAGAAACCTAAATCTTTGTATTTACCCCATCAAGCAGTATTTGTAGTACTCCATTAAAGTCAAGATTGACCCAACCTCAGATGAGTGATTTTGTCATAGAGACAATAGAAAAACAAAAGAAACTGCTTGATCTACAAGTTGCCAAATTCTTCTACAGCAATGCAATAGCTTTTAATGCTGCTAGCAGCAAAGAATATAAACAAGTGATGAATCTGTTAAGACCTGGGTACTGCGCACCAACAAGACCTAGCAGGAGATCATCTTACTGAAATACATGATGAAATAGAACAGAATCTGAGTAATGACTTAACAAATGCTACAATAACTCTGCTACAAGATGGCTGGTCAATCAGTATGGAATGATCCCATCATTGCCACCTCAATCCACACTGGCCACTCAACATTCCTGCTATTAACAACTGATTGTGGATCAGAGAAGAAAACAGCAGAATATTGTTGTGAACTTGCTATAGCTGCAATAAATGAGGTCCAACAGAAATACAAGATATGAGTAATTTGAATGAACATTAAAATTTTAGAGAGATTATTAATTAAAATAGCTCAAGTAAATAAAGTAACTATAAAATCCTTACAATACTATGTCAGTACAATACTATAATACTATGTAGAAAATCCTTACAATACTATGATTACAGGAATACCTCAAAATTCGTCATTAATTTGTTCCAGAATAACATGACGAAATACAAAACAATGAAATTTGAGGTAGATTATAACGTGTTTCAATGAGAGAACATTTTACTATATTATGCTATTAAACAGATTAATTAATCAAATTCTACTCATTTTTCGGCAAACTATAATGTATATTGCATTGGTAAACAGTTGAATTTCATCAATTTTGATCATTTTTTTTCACATTTTTAAAAAAAATGAAGAATCTGCGAATATGGATGGATTGCGAAACTATAGGTAGTAAAAGATTGACAACAAATCTGCGAAATGATGAAATTCAAAATGATGAATTTGAGGCATTCCTGTATTTGAACACATTAAATGTACTGACTTCCAGGGATTCAATTGAATATGACCAGTGGACCAACACTGACAGGACAACTTTGTCAAATGTAACTGTTACAGTGGAGGAATTCATTGAAAAACTTTCAGAATCAATTTATTCTCTTACTCATCATTATATAGCCAAGAGTCAAAGCCTCTACATGAAGACCCTTAAGCAAAATCTCAGTGAAGATGAAGTTTTAGTACTGCGAGACTTTTCTGAGAACTATTCTTTCATCACTCAAGATGCACCACAGAGCTTCCATTGGACAAACAAACAAGTTACATTACACCCAATGGTTGTATATAAAATGGAAGATAGTAAATTGAGCCACACTAGCTATTGTATCATTAGTGAGTTTAGATCAGTGGTCTCCAAAGTGGGGTGCGCCTGCCGATCTTGGGGGTACGCGAAGAAAATTTGACGATTCTGATTTATCATTGTTTTTCCTAGAAAATTTTTGAATTTCAAGATGATGACTAAGAAAGAAAATACTCACTAACACACAGTCATTCCTAGGAATTTGCGAGATAGTATCCGCAATATTGCTTACTTGCGATTAAAATTTAGCAAACTAAATATCACAATTCAAGATCGCAGCATTATTTTATAAAACAACAGTTGATTGACATCAGGGAAGATACAAGTTTAGGAACTGAATTTCAACAGAAAACTGTGCACAATTGGTGGAGTGGATTAAAAAATGAGTACCCTGATTTAGTAAGCGCAGCAAATGATGCGCTCCTTCCATTTGGATCTACATATCTGTGTGAGTGTCTTTTTCTGCTATGATAGGTATTAAAACCAAGAATCAAAATAAACTGAACTTGGAACCAGACCTTCGAATCGCTGTATCACAGTGTCAAACCAAGATTTTCAGAAATTATGAAGCACAGTCAGCCACATTGTTCTCATTAAATTATATTGGTAAGTATATCTTCACCCTATCGTATTTCTGTTGTATACTATTAACTTACTAGTAAATAATGAAAGGATATATACTGGTCAAAAAAAGAAACGCAATTAGCTTGCATATGGTGTAAAATTTAAGTTGTTAGTGGTATTATCACAGTTTCAAGATTATGGTTAAATGTTTGTTCAAATCTTTTAAAGCCACTTAGTGCATGTTTTTAAACCTGACTAATCCCGGCTAAGACGCCATTTTGTTACAAACAATAAACAGAGATTAAATTGAATGTATTCTTTATGAAGGCATGCATTTTTTCTTTGACTTCACAGAATACACACTGCCCGTTGAGAAAACCAAACTTTTTCCCGCGATTGAGGCATGCCACGACTCTCAGAGGTCAACAGAGGTCGTGCCTTGGGCATGTTGGATGCAGGCATGTCTGCTGTCCAAGTTGCACAACAAATGCATGTGCATCCCAGCACAATCTCTAGGCTTGTTAGATGGTACAATGCCACAGGAAGTGTTCAGGACCTGCCAAGACATGGGCGACCTCGTGTGATGACCCAATGCCAGGATCGCCACATTGTACTGCAGCACCTGCGTCATCGGCAGCAGAATGCTCGTCAGACAGCCAGAGAGACACCTGGTATCCACAACAACAGAATTAGTGACCAGACCGTCAGAAACCGACTCCGTAATGCAGGACTCCGATCCCGCAGGCCTTACAGAGGTCCTTTTCTCACTGATGCAAGAAGGCAATGACACCTGCAATGGGCCTATCAGCACCGTGACTGGACACAAAGAATGTGAAACCAAGTCCTCTTTTCTGATGAGTCTCGCTTCAGACTGTCCAATTCTGATGGCCGTGTCAGGGTATACAGACGACCAGGGGAGCGATACTCAGATGCTGCAGTAGTGGAGCATGACCGATGGGGAGGACCAAGTGTCATGGTTTGGGCAGGAATTGCCTTTGCTTCAAGAACTGAGCTGGTGGTTGTTGATGGCGCTCTGACTGCCCAGCGCTACAGGGATGAGATTCTTCACCCACATGTTCTTCCATTCATGAGGCAACATCCAGAATTGGTGCTCCTGCAACAGGACAATGCCAGACCTCATGCAGCCAGGATAGTGCAGGCGTACCTGCAGGGACAACAGGTGCAGACCTTACCATGGCCAGCCTTCAGCCCAGACATGTCACCGATAGAGCACGCATGGGATGAACTTGAACGGCGAGTTCGCAGACGTCAGCATCAGCCGCAGAACATCAGGGAACTGACCAATGCAATTATTGAAGAGTGGAAGGCCATCCCTGTTGCTTTCCTGCAGAGACTGTTGAGGTCGATGAGGGCCAGACTCCAAGCCTGCATTGTGGCTAGGGGTGGCCATACACGTTATTGACTTTGTTATGTTAGAATCATTTACTTATACTGAGTCCTCATGTTTATTAATAAATTCAAAAATTGTGTTTCTTTTTTTGACCAGTATATATATATAAAATCTTCATGTTCATTAGGAGTGCATGTTATTTATTTTTGCTGATTAAAGGGTGTGTGATCAAAAAAGTTTAGAGACCACTGGTTTAGATCATAACACCGCAGTAGTGTATACATTTCAATAATTTTTAGTTCAATACATTAAAGTGAGATTCCCTAATGTGAAAACAATGAAATATTTTTCTCATGGTTGTGCTGGACAATACAAGTTTTAATTTTAGCAATTTATGCCATCATGAAACAGATTTTGGTATAAAGGCAGAGTGGAACTTTTTTGCCACTGGTCATGGCAAAAATACCTGTGACGGCATTGGAGGAAGTGTGAAGAGAGCAGCAGCTAAAGCTAGTTTGCAAAGAAAAACAACAGGACACATCTTGTCTCCACAGAGTTTCTATGACTTTTGTACACAAAATTTGGAGTCCATCAAGTTTAAATTCATTACAAAAGAACAAATAAATCATAATAAAACAGAACTCAGTGCCAGTGTCTCAGAGTCACATTAAAGCTTATTTAGTTTCAGACTCCAATGACTACAATGTTGTTAGGGTTATGAACTTATGACCTCTGTCTGAACAAGATGACTCAGACATGAGTCCAGATTTATCAAATGAGCAAAAATTTCCTGTGGGAAAGTATGTTGCATGTAAGAACATGAGAACATAAGAAATTTTTATAGTGGGCACACTAGGGGCCACTTTGGCCCATCGAGGTGGCTCCACTATGTAAAAACTGCCTGTACATTGGCAACAACCAATTTTTACAAAACTAATTATCAATTTAAAACTAAAGATAGAATCTCTGGATCCAAGGATCAAAGTCATAATAGGCTACTATCCACAAATATGTTACACTCTATATCTATTTATAACTGACATGCAAATATATCAGATCCAAAGAATCCAGTCAATTTCATTACAGTACCCATCAATACCAGTACCTTGCCAACCAAAAATAAGTCAAGGTCCATATCAATTGCGGACCAAGTCACAATTTACAACCTTATACATTACAATATATATACTTAGGAAGAAAAGTGTAGGTGTGGCTGTAAAGACTGTACAGTGTATAGTAATGTAGAAATGTGTGTGCACCCATTTTGGGTCTCCATTTAAAGGTGTTTGTGGGGCAAGTGAAGATCATGAGTTTTTCAATACCTCACAGTACTATGGGGGGCACCACTCGGCAGAGGAATCTCTCTAAATGGGGTGTGTAAGGACAGAGTATCCCCTAACCCAAGATGCTGCCTCCCTATATCCCACAACACTTGTGTTGAGCTGTGGGATCTATCACCTAAATGCACATAATATATGAAATAAACTAGTACCATTCATGCAATAAAAATTGGCTTAAACACTATCACCAGATGTCCCTTGCAGACATCAAACTATCCAACCTTCTTTTGAAAGAATCAAGTGTATCTGAAGTCACCACTTCTTCTGTCAGACTATTCCAAAACTTAATTACTCTGTTTGTAAAACTATGTTTTCTTAAATTTGTTCTACATCTTGGCTTAAATAATTTCATACTATGAACTCTGGTCTGGTTATTGTGATCTTTAATGAAGAGAGACTCAAAATCTATCTTATCCAACCCTTTTATCATTTTATACACCTCTATCATATCACCCCTTAACCTCCTCCTTTTTAATGAGAACATGTTTAGATACGCCAGTCTTTCCTTATATGTCAATTGCCTTAGAGAGGGGATCATTCTTTTTGCTCATTTCTGTACTTTTTCCAGTTTTTCAATATCTTGTATCAAATAGGGACTATTAAATTGAATACAGTATTCGAGGAGGGGTCTCACATATGAAATGTATAGTTGCTTTATAATATTGGGTGATTTGTATTCAATGTGTGTCTGCATGAGATTGAGTCTAGCATTTGCTTTATTTCTGATTACCATACAGTGATTTGAGAGTTTAATTCATTAGTCACAGTGACACCCAAGTCTTTCTCTTTATCATCATTTTTAATCCAAATTCCATTCATATTGTATTCAAATTCTGGATTTTTTGGCCCAATATGCATAACCTAGCACTTATTAACATTAAATTTCATCTCCCACTTATCTGCCCAGGCTGTTACTCTAAATCTTTTTGTATTGTCATTGCTCCTGCTACTGACTTAACATTATGGCCTAATTTTGTATCATCAGCAAATTTTGAGGTTTTACACGATAGGCCCTTCTCTAGATCATTTATATAGACAACAAAAAGCAGAGGTCCCAGCACAGACCCCTGTGGGACTCCACTCAATACAAGTCTCCAAGTAGACTTACAAAATTTCCATTTAGATGAACTCTGTTTTCTGTTTCTCAGCCATTCTTCTATCCAGTCAGCCATATGACCTCTTATACCATGGGCTCTAACTTTTACCAACAATCTTGCATGAGGAACAGTATCAAATGCCTTTGCAAAATCTAAGTATACTATATCTGGCTCTTTATTGTCCAAATGCAATAGGACTTCATCATAAAATTCAATCAAGTTGGTTAGACAGGACCTTCCATTTCAAAAGCCATGCTGACTATCATTTATAAGGTTGCACCCTTCAAGGAACTCAGTAACTTTACCTGTAATGATACTTTCGAGTAATTTGCAAATAATGGAGGTAAGGCTGATGGGTCTGTAGTTTCTATTTCCTTTTTTAAAGATTGGAGCCATATTTGCTTTCTTCCAATCCTCTGGAATTTCAGTACATATCAATGATTTATTAAAAATAATTTTAGTGCCTGTGCTATATTCTTTTTGGCAGCTTTTATGACTATTGGATGCATTTTATCTGGCCCTGGAGATTTTTCCATTTTTAATTTATCTATTGCTTTTAGGATATCTAGTTTTGTTACCCTTAATTCATTTATTTCTCTATCTTGTCCTGGTAGTATAAGATCAGGAATATTATTTAAATTTTCATTTGTGAATACTGATGAGAAGTATTTGTTTAGTTCTTCAGTTATTTCAAGATGATCATTTATAGTTTTATCATCTATATGGAGGGGGCCAATTTTCTTTTTCACTCTACTTTTCAAATTGAAGTGACTGAAAAACTTCTTAGGATTGTTTTTTGAATTCTTGGCTAGGCTTTTTTCCAGGTCTCGTTTGCTATCTGATTGCTTTCTTGCAAATACTTCTTTTACTTTTATATATTTTGGAGTCTATGCCATTTTTAGTTCTTTTGAATTTATGAAATGCTTTTCAATTTTCTCTGATTGCTCTTTTTACATTGCAGTTTATCCAAGGTTGTTTTTTATTTTTTCCAGTTCTGATTTTACACTGTGGGATATGCTTCCTTTATATGTTTATTATTATACTTTTAAATTTTTCCCACATAATACTTACTGTCTGTTCAGGCTGTAGAATATCTGACCAATCATTTTACATTACATATTCAGAAGAATTCCAAGATTATAAAATCCTATTTCCAACAAAAACAATAGATACTATTTCCCAACTAATAAAGATGATGTTTGTTGGGTAGAAGCCAAAAACATCCTTCATGAAATGTCGACTCCTAATATTCAATCTGGCACCAGAGTTGTGTATATCTTTGAAATAGCCCTAGATGATACTGAGAATTAGACTAGGTACCAAAAATGTTTCAGATTTAATGTATTGTATAGCAATTGTTTTTAGTCAAGTAATGTCTTAATTTGTTCAATAAAACATAACTATACTAGCAGTATTTTTTTTTGCCTTTGAAGATCGACAAAGTTGAGAGACAGTTGTTGTTATTATTATTGAGTTTTAGGAAAACACTAATAAGTTTATCTTATAGCTATACTTAATCCACCTGTAAGTCAAGGAAAACATCTTATAAGAGAGCTTGATAAGTAAAACAGGCAGAATGGTGCAAGTTCCAAAGTCCAGCAAATAGAATGTTTTTAACCTCCACCACCATCTAATGAAGGGGAAAAATATACAACTTAGAGGTAAAAATACACAATGTCATTGACTAAGTCATATAGAAGAGTAATTGAGGTACAAAATGACGAAAAAAAAAATCAGTTATTTGTTTTTTGACCCAGTCACACCCAGCTATAACAGCAATATATATTGAATAACCAATCAAAACTGAATAAGAAAATATATATATTATCTTATCCAAATTTGTATAAAATGTTTTTTTTTATTAAAATATATTTCCTATTTTTTTTTTTTTTCAATATATACAGGGTGGGCCGAAAGTCTGGATCCATAGGAAAATATTTATTTTAATACATAAATTACAACAAATGGTAAATACTTAAAATGAATATCAACTTTAACTCGTAAATGCGTATCCGTGATACTGTACAGTAGTTCGTACTCCAGTATAAATACTCATACTTTTTTTTATTTCAGCCCAGAAATGGCTTTGAATCTAACAACAGAAGACCGGGTAGAACCTGTGCTCATGTATGCAAGACAGGGCGCTACACACAGAGAAGTTGCTACCGAATTCAATAAAAATCATCCTGATAAGCATCCAGTAACACATGCAACTGTTGGCAAGTTGTTTAAACATTTCAAAGAAACAGGAAGTGTACATGATCGACAGCATTCTGGTCATCCAAAAACTGCAACTGATGAAAATACCTATGGATCCAGACTTTCAGCCCACCCTGTATATATATATATCGACTATTTGGTGAATATTTCTTATTTTTGGTGATTTTGGCTACTTCTGCGTAATTCAATTTGTCCTGTTTTACAAATAAATCATTTTTAGCATTTGTTCGTCTGTTGAACTCTGTTCAGTTTTTTTTTTTTTTTGTGACTAGAAGTATGACGTGTCAGTTATGCATATTTGATTTTGAAGACGTGATCCGCCATATTGCCCTCGATGAAGACAAGAGTTTAGACCTTTTTTTCAATCACGGAATAATTAAGATATCTGTGACCTGCCCTAAATGCAATAGTGCTTGTATTTTAAGAAAAGACCAGAAGGTCTTTAGGTGCCATAAAAAAAATCCTAAAAATAAACGTGTCTCGTTTCAGTTTAAGGGTAGGCAAAATTTAGCGGACTACCCATGCAAGGTTGGCACGTTATTACATTATCATTTGTATAATTTAGGTCTTGGGGGGTACGGGGGCTCCACCCCCGTAAAGATCCTGCATCACAAATTGATCAGTCCTAATGTTTTGCAGACAGTTCAGTACGTGACCCCAGTTAGGTCAACTGTACACCCTTGATAATTGGTTAGGTTGTCATGATATTTTCATTTAAATTCATTAGTTTAAATGAAAATGACGAGTGCAAACTTTTCTGGTTAATTTTGAGGCATTTTGTACAAAACTGCCATCCGTTTCCTGTGCAAATGCGTAGTTTTCAAGATGATATCTCAAAAACTACGTATTTGCACAGGAAATGGATGGCAGATTCGTGCAGAACACCTCAAAATTTACCAGAAAAGTTTGCTCTCATTATAAAGAGAGTGGGTCAAAAAACGAATAATTACCAAAAAATCTTGAATATCTGTATCATAGTGGGTGTGGCCCCCCCCCCAAATATTCAAACTGATATAACTTTTTAACTATTTGATTAAATGCATTTTATTACTTAGTCAATTATTCTTTAGGATTTGAGCTTTCAAATGGTTTTCCTAGCTCAATTAGGGACTGAGTTAGACTTTTAAAAGTTAAGGGGCCAGCTCCTAACATCAAAATTGGGGGGGCCCATAACTTTTGACCTGTTACCCTGATTGCTCTGAAACTCAAAATTGTGTGTTTTTCAGCATAAACAACCCTGTATAGCAATTTTAAGCAAAATCTAAGTGGGTGTGGTTTCAGGCAATGCCTGATTTGTCCTAGAATGACCCTTGTACAGTAGGGTGGATCGATTTTACATTTTTTTCGATTTCCATATTCTAATAGAGACAAACACTTGCGCATGCATAAGAAAATAGCCTCTGCAAAATCTTAGCTTAATAGGTAATCATCTTCTGCCCCCGGCAGAGCGATGAAAATCATATTTTAGTAGTCAAAAACGTATTTTTAAACCCTAGCCTAAAGTCATAAAATTTTGCGTGTGTGTTATTTCATGCCTAAGCAACGATATAAATGCTATGGGAAATATATAAATGCATTATTTAAGACAAAGAGCCGATCTGAAAATATGTATATTATACATATTTTCAGATCAGCTCTTTGTCTTAAATAATGCATTTATATATTTCCCATAGCATTTATATCGTTGCTTAGGCATGAAAAAACACACACGCAAAATTTTATGACTCTAGGCTAGGGTTTAAAAATATGTTTTTGACTACTAAAATATGATTTTCATCGCTCTGCCAGGGGCAGAAGATGATTACCTATTAAGCTAAGATTTTGTAGAGGCTATTTTCTCATGCATGCGCAAGTTTTTGTGTCTATTAGAATATGGAAATCGAAAAAATGTAAAATCGATCCACCCTATCGTACAATTCTTTATATAATTATAACTATTTAAATCATACTCTGCTCTAGTGCCATTGAATGCTGCCTCACTAATGCAAACTATTAGTCCAGTCAATCTGTGATTGGACCTGGAAGTAATTGTAACAGAAGTGGTTTGAACTGTTTTCGCACCCTTACCTCAACATAAATGATATATTAAAAACTTACCACAAACGGGCCAGCAGGGTTGCCAAAATTTTTTTGGCAAGTGTACCAAAACTTAAGTCAAAAGGTACCAAATCTCGCAAAAAGGTACCAAATAATTGAAAAATGATAATAAATGCTTTAAAACATATAAAGATGTTAAACTAACCTTATTTTTTAACAGTCAATCTCACGTTTCAGCCATTATCCAAAACTTTCGTTCACAAAAACACTTTTTTATATATAAAAAGACGATATATTTTGATAAGTTGAGACAATAAAATAAAACTAAAATCCAGCAATTAAAACAAGATTTTTATTTTGCGACTTGAACAATGAAGGCATTGTGAAAAATGCTCTGTATGAATTGGTCCACAATTAACCCACCCTTTATTTCTCCAGTCTAACTATAGAGTAGATCAAGTCTAGCCTAGAGGGGTCAGCCTAGAGATTCCGGAAATGGTCCAGAGCGGGCAGATAAATTGAGGTCCACAGTAGGATTCCTCACCAAACTAGGTTAGGGCAATCTACCTTTACCTTTGTTAAGCTATGAGTTGATGCTGGGTCTTAGGCCACAATGTAGGCCTAAGTTGTCTGACCCAGCTTAATTTAATGAGTCTTCTAAGTTAGAAGTTAGAAGATCCAACTGGGCTAAAAACACAATTAGCTGTCGTTCGTTTTCGTTCTCCTCTTCACGGGGCTTTTTCCACCAGCGTTGTCTTGGTTTTTTCCTCGGTTGGTTGAGCGGTAATGTATCTCTATTACCGAGCACGCTCTTCTCACACAGTATATAAATACTAGTGTGGAGAATAACTCTGGTGAGCAACCAATTGGTTTCATCCACCCAGTTATTGACATAAAAGGAATTTAATAATTGTTAGATTAACTACCTACCTACTCAGTGAACCATTTTCGTTACCTCCCAAGTACCCACTCATCAGTTTTCCATATACTGGGGGCCCCGGGAGATAAAAATTTTGGTGTCATTGTCACCAATTTTTATGTCTGAGTGTAGACTAGCTAACTATTTGACTGTAAATGCCTGTTAATGTGATTAACAGTGCCTATCCTCACCTTCTCATGGAGAAGGTGTAGCATTTAATTAGAGAAAATATACATCCATAGGATGAAACTGTCTATGGTCTTTACCATAAGAAAAGAAAAAATGAAAGTTAGAAGATAAAATTACAATTCCCCAGCATCTATTTTTTGTTGTAAAAATAGTCGCGCCTTTAATGCTGTTTGTCGCTGAGGTCTTGTGTCTGTCAATGTTGTAGTAGGATGCGTTACCACTCCTACTGTCAAAGGAATAGTTACTGGAAGTTCAGTGTCTCCAGTTGTTACTGTCAGTGGAGAGGGTTCTCCAAAGTCCATTGTTTTGGGTCCAGACTCTATAGGGTACAAAAGAGAAATGTCTCTTGTTGTGTCACCTGTTGAAGTCCTTAATTTGACCACTCTTGTTACCCCGTCTGCCCCTGGTCTGAGTTCTGAAACTCTAGCCAGAGGCCAGTATTGTCTTGGAGTACTGTCATGTATGAGAACAAGGTCCCCTACCTTAATTGTCAGACCAATCCTTCTCAGTCATTTGTTTATGTCTCTCCCTTAGACCCATCAAGTACTCAGTTTTCCACTGTTTAATGAAATGAGCTTTAACTCTAGTTAAATGTTGTAACTTAGTCTGGAGCTCATCATGTCGTTGAGTCCAGTTTGGGTCTTCTGAAGAGTCTATATTGTAGTCCAGCAGGAGACTAACTTGTTCTCCCCGAATCAAATGATTTGGAGTTAATGGTTCCGGGTCATTAATGTTGTCACTCACATAAGTGAGTGGTCTGTTGTTGATGTTCTCAATCTCAGCCAGGAGAGTGAGCAACTCAAATAAGTGTATCTGTTTTTTGCCAATTGCTTTTGTATGACAGTTTTGATTTGTCTAATCTCCCTTTACACCTTAGAAGGCCTTCCTCATCTCTGAACAAGTTTAGATCCACAACTACTGATGGTACAGGTTCTTTTGTTTGTTTCCCATTAGTTAAGAATTCTAACTCTTTATTGTACTCTTTTTGTTGTGCATGGCCTATCCAGTATTTGGTTGCAACTTCTGTATAATTATGATTGTTTTTATTTAGCTGTTTGTTAATTGTAGTTAAACAGTTGTGAGCAAACCTCAAACAGTAGGCTGTGACCCTAACAAGTTTACTGAAATCAGAATACTGCTCATAATTAGTGATTGGTTCAACCTTTTCATTTGAAAAGATTAAATTTAATGTCAAGTTAACTTGTTCCACAGGCCATTGGTCTGTATTACAGAGCCACTTAGGTCCCATAAACCAAGTTTTGTTTGACTTCAACAACTTGTAGGATAAACCTCTGGTCAGAAAGTCTGCTGGATTTTGTTTAGTTGGAACATAGTGAAAGTTTACTTGTAGGCTTTCATTAGCTTCAGAGGGTTCCAGCACAGGTGAATCAGTGCTTAACACCCGACCATCTCAGATCTTGCTTATTTTTGGTGTATAAGGTAAGTTTGTGCAAGAAAGCCAGCTGTGAAAGTTTCAGCTTTCTACGACCATTACTTCACGAGTTATGAAGGTCAGAAAAATCAAGGTTAAGGTCAAAATAGCTCAAGGTCGGCATCTTTGGATGCACCTCACACATTCACTAATTATCGTAACCATATGAAACTATATGTTTTTGGACTCAGAATGAGCTGTAGAATCCAAAAATGCAACGAAAACAGCAATAGGAGAACAAATAAAAATGTTCACCCTTTTTCAAGGAACGAATTGACCCTTTGACCTTGAAATTCACACATTTTGGGAAAACATTTCTTTACACAAAATGAAGTTCCACCATTGCACTTTTAATATAAACAATAAAAATGTATCTTATTCACCATCTATACTGTCTTAAAGAATTTTTCAAATTGGCTATTTTTCAAATTTCTGGCAAAATCGCCATATGTATATGCACTGTACTGTTAAATAATATATTTTGTGAACATAAATTAATTACTTATTTTATGCCTTTCTTACAGATAAACAAGATGGGTAGAAAAGTTTGTGCTGATCCTCTTAGAAAACATAAGAAGATCGAAAAAGCACTTGTGCCAGTCCGTAATACACTGCAAGGAATTCACGGATTAATATATGGAGATCACATTTGTAAAAATTGTGTTAATGATATCAATAAAATCAAAGCTGAAGACAAAAAAGTCTCAGGTCCTACAAAAATTATGACAGTTATGCATCCATCGTTTAAAGATAATTTACATGAGCAAAAGCACATTTCAACTGAAGATATACAAGTTGGGGTATATGTAGCTTGTAACTATGATAATAAAATTTGGTTTGGATTAGTGGTTGAAGTATCAGAAGAATTTAGTGATTATAAGGTCAATTTTATGTCTCCACATGGAAGACGTTCTAAACATAGTTTCCCTTCTCGTCCTGACTCATGTTGGATGTTATCATCTGATATTATCCATACAATGACTGCTCCATCATTGACAGCAGGTTCAAGAATAATTCAGTATGCCTTTGATGATCATGAGATGCTAACAGCTGAGGGTAATCATGCAGACCTGTTTGCCACAGTTTCCTGTTCTTGAGTCAAAAGTGTACAGAGCTCTAGTTTAATATGTATCTATAGAATACAGGTCTACATAATATGATACTCCTTTTTTACTCCTATTTTATATGATACTCCTATATATATATGTTTGTATTAATGTATTATTAATAAAAGTAATTATAAAAAAAAGTAAAATATTTCTAAGGGTGGAAAGGTATGGTTGTAGGGGTGGAGGAGACCACAATAAAATAGAGATCTATATCATAGTTATACCTATGGTACCTAGCTTATATCTAAGTGATTTTGTATCACGTTTTTAATAATATTTATTTTTGCTGAAGTAGTTTAAATAATGAATATCTCTAGATTTTAACAGTACATATATGCATATATGGTACATATGGCGATTTTGCCAGAAATTTGAAAAATAGCCAATTTGAAAAATTCTTGAAGACAGTATAGTTGGTGAATAAGATACATTTTTATTGTTTATATTAAAAGTGCAATGATGGAACTTCATTTTGTGTAAAGAAATGTTTCCCCAAAATGTGTGAACTTCAAGGTCAAAAGGTCAATTCGTTCCTTGAAAAAGGGTGAACATTTTTATTTGTTCTCCTATTGCTGATTTCGTTGCGTTTTTGGATTCTACAGCTCATTCTGAGTCCAAAAACATATAGTTTCATATGGTTACGATAATTAGTGAGTGTGTGAGGTGCATCCAAAGATGCCGACCTTGAGCTATTTTGACCTTAACCTTGATTTTTCTGACCTTCATAACTCATGAAGTAATGGTCATAGAAAGCTGAAACTTTCACAGCTGGCTTTCTTGCACAAACTTACCTTATACACCAAAAATAAGCAAGATCTGAGATGGTCGGGTGTCAAAATGAAAATTTTTTGCTTCACCTGTGCTGGAACCCTCCTTGAACAGCTATTTCTTTTAGCCTATTTCTTACAAAGATATTCTTACTATTAATGCTATCATTCCGTATCCAGGCAAGACAAATCTGACTGTCAAGCCAGATGTGGATATGAGTTATGTTCACATCATGGTAAGCATCCTTAAGCAATGAAATGGTTTTAATGGCTAATGCAGCAGCCAATAGTTCCAATTGAGGTATGGTTCGGGTAGGTTTGAGAGGTGCAACTTTCCCTTTTGCATAAATTAGATGACTTTCTGTAGGGCTTACAAGATACGCACAGCACCCATAAGCTTGTGTGCTTGCATCAGCAAACACATGAAGTCTCTGGGGCTTATCCCTAAACCCACAGCACCTTTGAATTTTAATGTTCTGCACTTTTGTTAAATCAGCAGCTAACTTCTTCCAAGATTTTTGATTTTCATTTGTTATTGGATCATCCCACCCAACATTTGTCCTCCAAATTTCTTGGAGGAGAATCTTTGATTTTATTGTTGAAGGCAGGAATAGACCCATAGGATCAAAAATTTTGGAAGCCTCTGATAATATTTGTCTTTTAGTATTTGCTTCCTCATCAAGTTTAAAACCTTTAGTACAGATTGAATCATGACTGTTAGAAGTTGCATCCAAATACCAGTTCATACCTAAAGTTTTAACTCTGTCTGATGGCTCAGTAAGACCATTATTATCCTTTAAAATCTTTTTGTTTAAATCCTCATCATTTGAAATCCACTCTCTAAGTTCAAAGTTACCTTGTTGCATAATGTTTTGAGTGTGTTCATAGACTTCAGATAATTCAGATTTTTTGTTGTTGAGCCTATTAGATTGTCTACGTAAAAATGTTCCTTAAGGAAGTTCAATGTTAAAGAGTTATTAAACTGGTTTAAATGATGTCTAATTGTCAATGCTAATAGGCTAGGTGAGCAATTGGCTCCAAACAACACAACATTAAATCTATAGGTTATGAACCCTTTATTCAAATCAAATGGATCCTTGAACCATAAGAACCTAAGTTGGTTCTTATCATATTCATTTTTAAGATTTATTCTCAAAAATGCCTTTGAAATGTCACTTTGTACGGCATATTTGTCTAACCTGAACCTCAGTAAGATCTTCACAAGGTCAGAAATGAGATTAGGACCCTCAATCAAGCAATCACTCAAACTGTGTTTATCACTGTCTTTGAGGCTACAGTTATATACTACTCTGAGTTTTGTTGTTGGGGCATCTTGTCGATAAACCCCCCTGTGGGTTAAATAATGACAACCATCTTTTTTAAAAGGGTTATTTGTTACTTCTTCAATGAAGCCTTTCTGTAGCTGTTCTTTAAAGACATGACTGTACTTTTTAATATTATTATCTTGTTTGAGTTTTTTCATTACTTTATATAAATGTCCTTTAGCTACTTTGAGATTGTCTCTTAAAGTTGGACAATTTATTTTCCAAGGTAACTCAATAAAATAACTATTGTCTTTGCACTGAATGGTGTCTTCAAATCTTTCTACCATTAACTGATCTTCTGAAGTTTGATTTGTGTCATGTATACCCACAGATTCTAGCAACCATAAAGTTTGAATTGCCTCATCCAAAGTTTCATTTGATAATGATGAATTAATGTTCTCAGTTGAGATAATATTATTCAAAGTGTTGCTATTCTTACAGGTGTTATGTAGGACTGAGTTGAGGCACATAGTATTTGTTGGTCATGAACTATTTTGGTTTAGGTCTAGGTTGTATTTGGATAGATCACCCAAAGGGGCTATCCCTGATAGAGTCTGAATAGCTATACCATTACCTATCTCTACTATGCCCTTATGAATAAGATTAATATAATCTGCCCCCATTAACATTTCAATGTTAGCTACTGTGTTGTTAGTGATATGTCTATCAGCTATTTTGTAGTGTTTTCCCAAATGATTTATGGTTTGTTCTAGTTTGGGTATAACCAGTTTGTTTTGTCCTACTTTAGAAATAATAACTGCTTCAATTTTCTTTAATTTATTTTCTAAATGTAGTTCCAGGTCAATTGTCTTATAGCTATTTTTGTCCGAGTTATCCTTAACAAAGGATGCAATATTGAGTTTTTATTCATTCAGGTTTGGTGTCAAACCCAATTTATTAACTACATTTTGTGAAACAAATGTTTGTTGAGAACAACAGTCTATAAGACATCTCACTGGAGTGGTGCTACCCTCACTATTCACTAAGTCCAAAGTAATAGTTGGTAAAAGAATCTCAGTGTTTCTTGTTACGTTGTTTGAACAAACAGAATGTCCCATGAAAGTGGCATTTTCTTGATTACCTTTGTTTGGTGGAGGTATCTTTTGAGTTTGAGTACTATTGTTTGGACACTTTGCACTTTGGTGAATCACACATTGATGAGACATATCGTAAACTTTTACAAAACTTATACTTGAATCTTAACCTAGATTTACAGTCTTTCTTATAATGTCCCTGGCCAGTACACTTTTTACATAGGTTCAATTGTTCACATCTTTTAGCTCTTTGGTTAAAGTCTGAATATTTGTCACACCCAGTACTACTGTGTTCATTACTTGCACAAAATTTGCAATGTAGTGTGTAAGTTGAGGCAGCAGTTACATTAAAGTTCTGTAATGTAGGTGTTCGTGTATTACAGTTGGTCACATTTGATTCTACAGTATCAAGTTTTGTCTGTTTGGCTGTAGCTAGTTGGTCTCTGGGAACAGTCTTTGGTTTATCCATAGTCTGGGTCTTATTTTGTATTGGAATATCTCAATTTGTAATTAGTTAGGATATTGGGAAAGTGTTTTCTGATATCTTCAAGATTAGGATAATTTTCTCCCGTCTTTAGAATTAAAATATCTTTAACCCTCAAAGGAAGGTACCTAAGAACTATGCCTTGTATAATCCAAGATGAAGCTTTAATATCTATCTCATTGCTAACCAGTTGTCCTATAATAGCTTCTAATTTTGTATAAAAAATTTCCATATCACTATAGTTATCTTTTATGGGTGCAAAATCAAAAATTTGTTGAGATAATTCATATAAAATCTCATCTTTATTAATGTAATTACGTTTTAAGAGATCAATAGTTGAAATATAAGGTTTATTACCTATTAAACTCTCAAATTTGTCAATGAAAGATGGGAATTGTACCGTGTCCCCTTCAAATGTTGGTACTAACAAAATGGGTAACTGAGCCCTCAATTCTTGTGACTCAGGATTTAGCATGCCACTTAAATTTTGTTGAAGGTTAGCTCTACTTTGATTAAAATCAGAATTAGGTTTATTTGGTGTTAAGTCAGTCAAACGAGACCGTAGTCTCCTTATTTGCTGTTCAATTGAGATTACCTGATCATCATTATCAGCGTAAAGGTCTATCAATTGTTCTTCAGCCATTTCGGATTCAACTAACTCTGAAATACTCTCATCAATGGCTATTATTTCCTTCTTTTTAGTTTCCAATTTAAGAATTACACTCTAAATCTTCCTTACCTGGTTGTGTAATATTGTTAAAAGTGTTCACGGCCTTTGTAACAGCTCCCAACTTTGCCCCCCTTTTCTTTTTTAACTTTTTTAATTCCGCACTGTCCATGTTTAAGTCAAAATTATTTAACTGGGGATCGTAATGAAATAGAGGACAAGAAGAAATTACCAGAGAAGAGAGAGCACAGACAAAATGGTCGTTTTAAATTTGGTTTAATCCCCCCCAAGTACTTATGTGTCACTCAGGTCTAAGCTTATAAGAGAATGAGACTCCTTAAATGTAAATGTTTCCTAGTTAGGCCCTAGGTTGTAGAACTAATTAGGCTTGATTAGGTTAGGCTTAGGCTTAGGCTAGACCATTTAGCTTAATTCTGCAATTTTTTTGTTAAGTAAGGTTAAGGTTTGTAAATTCCCCACACACGGACCACCAATGCGAAAAATACTCTGTATGAATTGGTCCACAATTAACCCACCCCTTATTTCTCCAGTCTAACTATAGAGTAGATCAAGTCTAGCCTAAAGGTCAGCCTAGAGATTCCGGAAATGGTCCAGAGCGGGCAGATAAATTGAGGTCCACAGTAGGATTCCTCACCAAACTAGGTTAGGGCAATCTACCTTTACCTTTGTTAAGCTATGAGTTGATGCTGGGTCTTAGGCCACAATGTAGGCCTAAGTTGTCTGACCCAGCTTAATTTAATGAGTCTTCTAAGTTAGAAGTTAGAAGATCCAACTGGGCTAAAAACACAATTAGCTGTCGTTCGTTTTCGTTCTCCTCTTCGCGGGGCTTTTTCCACCAGCGTTGTCTTGGTTTTTTCCTCGGTTGGTTGAGCGGTAATGTATCTCTATTACCGAGCACGCTCTTCTCACACAGTATATAAATACTGTTTGTAACAACCTCAAATATAACACACAAACACCACACACAGAAGCCATAAAACAGCAGATACAACAGCTCAACACAGAAATAAACAACAAACTCAAAGAAAAACAAACAGAAACATTCAGGGAATTCATAACAACACTAAACCACTCCACAGATACATACAGGCTATACAAGACTATAAACAGCATTACCCACTCTAACAGCGGCATTCACACCTCACACGCGGCTATCTGTCGCAGCCAAAATAATATCCCAACATACACACAACAAGCTAACATTCTAGTTAATCACTACGCAAAGATAAGTCACTTAAACAGAGACAACAACCAGAAACATGCAGACAGACAAACAGCCAGACACAAGAAAACCTACAGACTCGACATGACCATTACACCCTTCAATACAGACCAGACCACCAAGATCATCAAAAACATTAAGAATTCGAAGGCTACTGGACCAGACAACATATCTAACATACACCTTAAACACTTGGGCCCACAAGGAATATTAGCTCTCACAAATATCAGCACATATTCATACCAACACTGTATTATTCCTGACATATGGAAACAAGGTAAAATTATTACACTACTCAAACCAAACAAAAATCCAACAGAACCAGCTTCCTATAGACCCATTACTTTACTATGCACACCTTCCAAAGTAACAGAAAGACTAATCTTACAAATCACCAACCCACACATACCACTATCGCCTACTCAACATGGATTCAGACCTCACCACTCAACCACGACATTACTCACTAACCTCACGCAGCACATCATGGATGGCATCAACTCCAGAAGACCAGCTCAACGTACACTATTAGCAACAATAGACATTAGTAAAGCATTTGATGCTATCCCACGCTTCCCTCTCATAAACAAAATACTCAACACAAACATGCACAATAACACCAAAAGGTGGCTGAGCAACTATCTCTCAGGAAGATACTTACATGTCACATTTAATGCAAGTCATCCAAAAACAAGCTTTTTCCGAACGGGGTCCCTCAAGGCTCTGTTCTCTCACCAACACTCTTCAACTTATACATGCATGACATTCCAACACCCATAGATAACAAGCTTACCTTATCATCATATGCAGATGATATCACTCTAACATCCACCCACAACAACATCGACACCGCTACAAATAACCTACAAACATACATAAACAGTATACAAGACTGGCTCACACACAATAGACTCAAAGTAGCGCCCACAAAATCAACCATCACCTTGCTTACAAGCAACACAAAAGAACACCAGGTAATTCCACAGCTTACACTAAACAACATCAACATTCCACACACTCACAGAACCAAAATACTTGGTGTCACATACAACACATCATTATCTTTTGCAAACCACATTCAGGACATTAAAACCAAATGTACGTCAAGACTTAACACGCTTAGGGTACTAACAGGCACAAACTTTGGACACCAGCAGGAAACAACATCACTCATATACAAACAATATATTCGCTCAGTTATGGACTATGCTAGCCCATGCTGGGCACCCATTATCTCAAACACACACATAAACACCTTACAAACAATACAAAACAACGCACTTCGTATCATTACAGGATGCACTCAAACAACACCAATAGAACACCTGCACACAGAAACAAAAATACTAAAAGTTAGGGAACATTTAGACATGAGGGGAACACAATTCATGGCAGCAGCGACAACTAACCCACAACACCCTTGCCACTATATGTACAATCATGCACCAACACCTCGCACCATTAAGGTAACACCAGAGAGATATTATAACGAAATACTCCATTCCATACCACGCCCCACAGACATCACACAGTACAGAAAACACATACACACACATCTAACCCACAAAGCACTGACACGACTCGGTCCGAATGCGGTCCTAGGTGCGAAGCCGCCACCCATTAACAGGTCAGAGATCAGCCTGAGCAGATCGGATCGAGTTAACTTAGAACGATTCCGATGTGGACATCACCCAAACTTACGGACATATAAACACAGACTAGACAACTCCATAGACGACACCTGCCACCTGTGCCAAGACACACCACAAACAATTGAACACATTATGACGGACTGTACCGCTCTAGCACAACAACGAACACAACACAACATCACTAGTGCGCTGAACCTCTGGTCCACTCCGGAGAGGGCGATCGGTTACCTGCGTGCCGCCGGCTTGCTCGATCAGGGTGGGCTGATCGGCTAAACAACAACAACAACAACAACTAGTGTGGAGAATAACTCTGGTGAGCAACCAATTGGTTTCATCCACCCAGTTATTGACATAAAAGGAATTTAATAATTGTTAGATTAACTACCTACCTACTCAGTGAACCATTTTCGTTACCTCCCAACTACCCACTCATCAGTTTTCCATAGCATTTTCCAGGATAATTCTGGCCATTTTGATCCTAAAGTGCTCCTGCACCAAGATCGTAGTTTATAATATATCGTAATTCGAATGTACCCTGTACCGACCATTCTTTCTACTACGAGACGAAACGAAAATTAAAATCCATCAATAATAATTTTTTTCTTTTCCATTCAATAATGAACCAAATTATAGTTTTCTAAAGGATAGTTTTTATACATTCATAGCGTTTTTTGTTTGTTTCGACAAAACTTCAAATAGTACCAAAATTTTCGGCCGTCGTACCAAACGTACCAGAGGAGGCAAAAAGTACCACATTTGGTACGAACGTACCAACTTCGGCAACCCTGCGGGCCAGGCCATTTTGGCCAATTTCCATAAATCCAAGATGGCCACCGCTACCATCGGTAACAATAAAGTGGCACCAAATTTTTACTATTCAATCAATTTCTTATTGTTATATGTCATTCTGTAGGTTTTAATGGTCAACGAAACCATTAAAATGGATTAGAATAGTGTCTGATGCTTAGTTTGTCAATTATGGCGGCCATCATGAATTTTCAAGATGGCCGACGTATGAAAAACCTGCATTTACTTATATCTTCGTTTCTAATATATGTAGGTTCACAATTTTTTTGTCTAAACATACATTTTCAGGGTCAGGGAATATAATTATAGCGCTTAGGATATTGTCAGGTGGGCGGTAGGCCCACCATGGCGGCCATCTTGGATTTTCAGAATGGCCACTATGCGAAATCATATATGATCCGAGTTTCTTAATACGCCTGAATCCTAAACTTGGCGCTTAAAAATGCAATTACCTCCAGGTCTAATCAGTTTCTAAAACAAAATTAACACTGTAATTTTGCAATAAAATTAATTAATTCTATTATTTTGTTTCAGGTCAAAATGGATTCTGAACATTTCGAAACCTGTGCAATATGTAAAGAAGTCATAGATGATCATGATTCTTATGTGACACTAACAGAAAAAGGTGTCTTCAACTGCCTTGGGTGTATGCATATGCTAGCAGAGAAAGAGACGATGACATCTTTGTCACAGCTGGAGACAAACTACACAGATCATGTAGAGATCCATATATTAATAAGAACATTGCATCTTACAATAAAAAGAAAGCATCCACATCTTCTGATGCCACTGCATTTAAACTTAGTTTAAGATCTGATCACGACTTTATTTACAAATTGGATTGTTTGTTCTGCAAAAATCGCATCACCGAAAGAGATAAACGGGACAATAAAGCTTTTCAAGTGATGTGCAAGAATCGTGAGTTTGATATCAGTATTCTAAAAGTTTGCGAACAGCGCAAGGATGGCTGGGCAGTTGATGTAAAAGGGCGTATAGCTTTTGTAAATGATTTACATTCAGAAGATGCGGTGTATCATCAAGCATGTAGTAGCCTACTAACTTTCGTATTGGAAAAGGTATTCCAAAACTATACGATAGTAACACACAAACGAGTCAAAGTTTAAAAAGGGGTCGGCCTTATGATGAATCTCAAGAGTCTGCCTTTGCTTTTGTGGCGAATTATTTGCGAGAAAATGATGATGAACAAACCACAATCAATGATCTTTTGTCAATAATGCAGGATCATCTGAAAGATTCATCAAGTCATGCATATACTTCCAAATGGCTGAAAAGTCGTTTGATGGAGCATTTTAAAGATGAAATTGTTGTCACGGAGATTAATGGGAAACATAATGTTGTCTCATTCAGATCAAAAACCAAAAATATTCTCTATCTAAATGAGAACCAACTCTTTGTAATCATTTATTTATTTATATAAAGTCAAACAATGACAACGGTCTTCTGAAAAAGGAATAAGCATAATAAGTAATCACTTGAATAAAACATAAACATAAACATAAACATAATCATTGTCCTCTATCTCCTCCCAAGTCTTTGATACTAGATGTGATATGAGGTAATTGCAGTACAGTAGTGCGAAGACTTAAATTGTTTTATAAAGTGAATACAGTATACATGGGCGCCCGCAGGATTTTTTCCAAGGGGGGGCAAAATTTAATGTATTAATAGGTAGGGACCGGAGCAAGCAAAAAACTTTTGAACCCTTAGGAACCAGCAGGTTAATTCTAAGCAAGTTTAGTGTTGCATTTTCTGTAATGGAAAATGCAAATATATATTGTATATACAATACATACAATGCACATGATAACAATCATTTATTTTATTTATAACAGAAGCATGATAGAATGAAGAAAAAAGCACACTGAAGTAAATGTTGTACCTAATTTGAAAACGGTGTTTCGAGCATCACCTACACTGCTCATTTGAATAGGAATTGTAGTCGTCTGCGGTCACTACCAAAATTATGAACAACCTTTTCCATAAAATCAGTTTTGTTGGAGTTGATTTCTGGTGAACAAATAAAAAGGTAGCAACCTTTTATCATGCACACAAATAAAAATTTTCACCCTTTAGGAGGCAGTTGAATACTTTTCAGCAAGTTTAGGATATAAATATTTTCTGAGAAAATATTTAATATATTTTCTTGGCATTTCCAGGGGGGGGGCAAGCGCCCCCCCTTGCCCCTACCTGCGGGCGCCCATGACAGTATAGTACTTTAATAGGAGAACATAGATACTAGTTTATTTAAGAGTAATATGAGAACATAAGGCTTTGCTATTACATCATGATGAATACGATACTGTAGAAACTAAAATATAAATACTTATGGAATTATACAGTACATTATATCCAATCAAACATATTACAATACAATTAGAGAGTTCAGCGAGAGATTGAATCGTATATTAAAATAAGGGTTGTACAACGGTATTCCTGACAAAAGTAATAGTACAGTAATGAGGATACAGCCAGAGATGGGCACGATCTTGATCTTCAAGATCAGATCGTGATCTTGAAGATCAAGATCGTGATCTGATCTTGATCTTGAAGATCACTTTTATTATGGTGATCTTGATCTTGATCTAAGATCACTTTATTTCTTGTGATCTTGATCTTGAAGATCACTTTAGACTTCAAGATCACTTTTAATTTCAGATTCTTAAATATGCCGCTATGCGAATGTCATTTGTTTTTTGTCCAAGCGACATCTGGTGGCAACTTTGTTCAACACCGACTGTTTATGTTTTCTGTTAGTTGGGTGACTTGCGTCATGCGTGGGCTCATGGAAGGTGAGTTGCTGTGGAATTTAGGCTCGTAAAAAGTGTAATTTACTGTGCAATTATGTTAAAAGTGTTCTATTAATATTATTATATATAGGCATAAAATATAGCCTATAGGTCCGTATTCATAATAAATTAATTCTAAACATATTTTATTTACAGATTGAATTTTTTAATAATGAGTGCAATTTTACAACTTCAACAGGCTCCCAAGGGAACCAAATATTCTAGGTTGTCACCAGAACAGTATTCAATATATTTAGATAACAATGTTGGTAATAAGGATCAATCTGTGCTATTGAACGGAAAATATTTTCAAATTGTCGAAAAAACTGGAAACAGTATCAAAGTTATTTGTAGGCAGTGTACAAAGAAAACTAAAATTCTGTCTGCTGGCCTCGACTCAACAAGCAATCTTCTGAGGCACCTCAGGGTTAGTACTACTTAGTAACTAAGTAGTAAGTAGCAACATTAACATAATGGTTCAAGTCATATTTTAAGTGACTGGTGCCATACAAGACTAATGCTACATTTACATAGACGTCCATTTGAATATATTGTGCACTTCAGATATTAATAGATTATGGACTAGTAACTACATTAAAAACTGCCGATATCCAACTATAATAAAACGCCAGGTGTATCTGTCTTTCTCTCTGTCTGATCCATGTCTGTAATTTCTCCTATTTAGTTACTGAAGGACGAAATTCGGCTTTCAATTTAACATAGGATAAAAATGCACTGATCATGGTGAAAATAATTTTAGTTAAAGATAACAAAATTTTAGAATCTTGTTAAGTATTAATTTCAACTAGAAGTTTGATACTCTGATAAATATTATACAGGGTGTTCAAGAAGTCTCTCCGCATGATAATAATTTATTTTCTTGTGCAGAAACTACATTCGGATCTTTTGGGTGAATATGAATCGGAGAAGAAATCTCGCAAGCGTCCAGCTAAAGAAGAAGATGCCAGCGGCAGCAATGCTGGCCCTGCCAAAATTGCCAAGCAGTCAACACTAAGCATGTTCCACATTTCCAAGCAAAAACCAGGACCACCAATATGCAAGGATATCCTTGAAAAGAAGATTCTCTCGCTTGTGGCTAATGGGCTCCTACCATTGAGCCTAGTTGAACTACATGAATTTAAGGATCTTCTTTCATGTTAGTATAACTCAAATATTTTGCTATTTTTTCCATAGCTAATATCTGATTAAAATAATTAATCATATTATTTGTATGAACATTAGACTATCGCTAGCCTAGCTAAATATTTTGATATTTTTTCCATAGCTAATCTATTGTATTTGTTTTAATTTTTAAATATTTTTTTCAGACGTCAACCCGGCTGTTCAGGTGCCATCTAGACGCACCCTGGCTAGATCTCTTGCAACAACAACCAGAACAATGAAGGAAGACATACAAGCAAAACTGGCAGCAGTTGACCATGTGTGTGTTACATGCGACATATGGTCAACTAATCACCGCAGTTTCATGGGAGTCACTGCGCATTGGGTATGCTATTGATTTAGTGTATTATTTTTATATAATTGATAAATTGACCATTGGTGATAGACTGATAGTCTGATAGACTTATAGTATAATTTTTCAATTATTCGACATGTGTTCCTCATTCATTAACTTGGTGAGTCTTCATTTTGCTGTGATTCACAGTAATTTCACACTAATTCACTGATTCTGTCATCTGTCATTGTGTCTGATTCACAGCAAAATGTGGAAGAGTCCATATTCACAGGCTGTGAATATGGACTCTTCCACATTTTGCTCTTATGGGATGGGTCACTGATGTAGTGGTATGGTAGGCGACTCATCGCTGAATTGCCTCCTTTATATCACATAGTTCTTCTCTTCAATGTTTGGTGGCGCAGTTTAGCTGGTGCGTGTCTAACCAATATTATTAAATTAAGCTTAAAAAAATGTTCATACAAACATTGATTTTATATTCTTACATTACAGATCAATGATGACTTGTCGCGAGGATCAGCTGCACTGGCATGCCGAAGATTTCGTGGAACACAGAGCTTTGATAAAATTGCTGGAATATTGGACAGGATCAACTCGGAGCATGGTTTATCTTATAGAAAAGTTGTATCTACAGTCACCGACAATGCATCGAACATGGTGAAATGCTTTAAAGAGTTCGGTGTTCGTGTTCAGAATCGTACTGACGACATTGATGAAGATGATGCAGATGAAGATGATGATGAAAAAGATTCAGATGAAGAGGTTATCATCAGCAACTTTCCTGAACATTCAGGAGAGCATGGAGAGGAGTCAGTGAAACTATCATCCCATATTCGATGTGCCTCCCACACATTGAACTTGGTAGCAACAACTGATGCAGATAAAGGACTGAATTCACCTGGACTAAAGAAGATAAAGCATTCTGCAATGGGAAAATGTTCGGCGCTGTGGAATGCTGCTGGTAAACCCAAGTCAGCAGAAAAAATACAGGAAATAACTGGCGTCCAATTTAGGTACCCATGCGTCACCCGATGGAACTCAATGTACGACTCATTAAGCCAAATATATAAACATGAGAACGACGTGAATGTAGCTCTTGAAGAACTGAATCTACCCATCCTCAAACACAATGAATTGGAATTTATTTCAGAATATTTGTCTGTTCTAAAACCAATTGCAGCAGCCCTCAACAAATTACAGGCAGAGAAAGAATGCTACTACGGTTGTCTTCTTCCAACAGTCCTAGTGACTCAAGATGCCCTCGCAAGATTGGAGCCTATCCAACCAAACGACCTGCGCTTGAGACACTGCATGCCATTACTGGCAGCAGTCGTCTCTGGCTTCAATGCCAGATTTGGTCATTTTTTGTCGTTGAGCCCCGAGGTAACTGATGCCGTTTTGGCCTCAGTATCTCATCCGTATTTCAAACTTAGATGGATATCATTGTTGCAAGGGCCTAATTTCGGCGATCAAGAAGCAATCAAGTGTCAAGTAAAAGACAAGCTGCAAATGGCTGTAAGAAATTGTAATTCTGACAGCAGTGGTAATAGTTCGGTGAACTCAGACTCATCATCTGAAGACGATTTCTTCAGAACTATGGACGGCTCATTCTCTGCTCCTAACAACAAGGAAGACTTGGAAGTCCTCAATTATTTGCAGGACACCAGTAAGGCACTCGACTCTTTACAGTAGATAGGTATCCTGCTATAAAGAAGATCTTCAAGAGGTATAACACCACGCTACTTTCCTCTGCACCAGTGGAACGGTTGTTTTCGTTTGCTGGCATGGTTCATAGCCCCAAACGAAGTCGTCTCTCGGATGGTAACTTTGAACAATTGGTTTTGCTGAAAGCAAATGTTTACAGCGGTTGAACATTAAATTAACACTCTTAACTTGCGGTTTTTACCCTTATATTGTCAGTAATTGCGTACTGCAGTAAAACTGTAAAATTAAATTCTATGTAAAAAATGTTTACTTATATATGCTGACCATTCACTGATATGGGTTATGGACCTGGTGAAATGAGAATTGAGAAAAATAGAACTAAAAACTATATGTAGGTCATTTAATAGTTTTTTCTTTGCTGATAAGTTATGATAATACTAAGTTTTAAGTTTACCACCTGAAAAACTGAAAGGGGAATCGTCAATCCCCGTGGTTTAGATCAGGTGACATGGGTAGGATGCGATGCTTGTATTGCCTCAGCCCTCAGGGGAGTATTAGGAGTGATACTTTTCAGGAGTGATTAACAAAATAATTTGTTTTTGTTTACTCTACAAGAGTACAACTTTTTTCAATTCATATAAAAGTGATCTTAAAAAGTGATCTTGAAAAGTGATCTTGAAAAGTGATCTTCAAGATCACGATCTTGATCTGGATCTTCAAGATCACATTTTTCTGGTGATCTGATCTTGATCTTCAAGATCACATTTTTCTGGTGATCTGATCTTGATCTTCAAGATCACCAAAGTTGGTGATCTTGTTAGAAAATCTAGAAGAGGAAGAACCATTGTTGTCCCAAGGCGATACGATGACTAAGCTGATTGATGCAGCATTGCTTGTATATATATTAAGTTAAGGTGTATATATATCCATCTCATAATTGTAAGGTTAGTGAAAAATTAAATTAATTTAGAACTAGCATTTTTGAGCTCTTGTGGCATCGTTGTTTGGTCACATTGTTGGCATCATTTTGGGATGCTGCGCGTCCTTTCTACTCTTTTGTGGAAGGTCGTACGTAAAGGTGTGGTTTGATAGAGAGCTCTCTTGCAATTCAGTTTGGTTGTTTAGATACATGATTGTTGCATCGTGCAATAGTCCAGGTTGCGTTGTTGTTGCAAGGTTCATAAAGAAGACCACAAATAGTACCCTTTTGTTTACCTTTTAAGTTCATGTAATTTAAGGTCTAAGGTGGCCCGCATCGAGTCAGCAACCCTGAGGTTACCCTGAGGTAGGACCTAATAGGATCTCAAATCCGTAAGTTTTAATTTAGCTTAACTTGGGCTTTAGGTAGAACTTGCCCTTTAGAATTTGGCCGTTCACGGCTCAGCTGGGATTTCGAACCCGACAAATAAATAAAATAACATGGTCCTTCAGAACCGGATTTTTACCCCAAGACTGAGTCAGTGACCATTTTTCGGCAAAGTTTGATTGTGCAAATTGTATCCCAAGTTAGGCCTAGACGGGTTGAGTATTATTGAGTTAAGGTCCCAGGGTAAAAAGTTTGGTCGCCCAATTGCGAAACTTGGCCAGTCGTCTGTCGTTTTTTGGCCTACTTTTTTCCGGTTTGGTTAATTTTGGGTTATTATTGAGTTAAGGTCCCAGGGTAAAAAGTTTGGTCGCCCAATTGCGAAACTTGGCCAGTCGTCTGTCGTTTTTTGGCCTACTTTTTTTCCGGTTTGGTTAATTTTGGGTTATTATTGAGTTAAGGTCCCAGGGTAAAAAGTTTGGTCGCCCAATTGCGAAACTTGGCCAGTCGTCTGTCGTTTTTTGGCCTACTTTTTTTCCGGTTTGGTTAATTTTGGGTTATTATTGAATTAAGGTCCCAGGGTAAAGTTTGGTCGCCCAATTGCGAAACTTGGCCAGTCGTCGGTCGTTTTTTGGCCTATATTTTTTCTGGTTTGGTTAATTTTGGGTCATTATTGAATTAAGGTCCTGGGGTGGAAAATTTGGTATTCCATACTGGTGTTTGGTTAGTACCCCACTCAGCAATTCAGTTTATTTGAAAGTAAAATTTGCGTTTGATCAGTTTGGTTAAGTATTTCTGCCAATTCAGCTCATTTGGTATTGAGCCCAAGGGTTGTTTACATTGAAGATGAGTGCATCTGAATTGAACAAATTTATAAAAAGGAGAAGTGCCTCCAAAGGTCTAATTACAAAGGTCATTGCCACTATAGATTCTGCCATAGAGCAAGAGGATTTACGCTTAGTGACTGCGCAGCTTGCCATATTAGAAACTAAAAAGGTTGCTCTAAGTGAGGTAAATGTTAAAATTGAGGCTCTTATAGAAGAGGATGAAATAGAAAATAACATAATTTACTTTGAAGAGATTATTGATGATATGATTAACGTAGGCCTCCGAGCAAAAGAGTTTAGCAGCTCAGTACAGTTAGAGACCAGGTCTAATAATGAAACACAACACTCAACAAATGATGCTTGTGAAGTTAAGGTTAACAGATCTGTAGTTCAATTACCGAGGCTTGTACTCAAAACATTTTCTGGGAGTATTCAGGAATGGCAAGGATGGGCAGACAGTTTTCAATCAGCAGTTCATTCTAGTCAAGTGTTAAGTGCCGTGGAGAAGTTTAATTATTTGCGGTCCCTCTTGGAAGGGGAGGCAGCAAAGACTATAGCAGGATTAGCATTAACAGAGGCTAATTATAATGTGGCTTGGGATATATTAAAGAAACGGTTTGGTAAGCCAGAGATCTTAATTAAAAGCCACCTCCGTGCACTTTTAACTATACCTCCTGTTAATAATCCTAATAGTGTCAAGGAGTTACGGCAGTTATATGATGAATTTGAAATTAGAACTAGGTCTCTGGACAACTTGGGTGTAGGAATGGAAAAGTATGGTATAATGTTGGTTCCTACACTGGAGTCTAAATTGCCTAGCTCAATTTTGCTTGAATTAAGTAGGGGACACTCTGCAGAACATGTGTACATCCCCCTTCAGCAGATGTTAAGTCTTTTAGGCACAGAATTAGCAAGACGAGAGGGAGTTGAGTTTGCACAGTGGGATGGTAAACAAGAGGACAAAGGCAGGCACAGCACCAAAGTTTCCACAAAAAGGAATAGCCCAGGTACAGTGTCAGCTCTACATGCCTCCTCTGAGAATAAATTAAAGGGAATCAAGGAATGTATATTTTGCGAAGGCAACCACAAGTCATATAAATGTGAGGTGGCTGAGGCCTTACCCTTTGAGGAGAGAAAGGACAGGGTAACTAAGTCCACAGCATGTTTTAAATGTTTTTTGAAAGGTCATAGAGCAAGGTTTTGTAAGTTTAAAATTTTGTGCAAAAAATGTCATGGTAGGCATCAGCCATTATTGTGTGAAAACACTCTTAGTAGGCCTACCCCAGAAGTAGAGACATCAGTGGCACATGCCACTGCTATGCAAGGGAGTAAAAGTAAAGGGGGATTATTGCAAACAACTGCAGCCTTATTAATTGGGAATGAGGGAGAAGCTACTGTAAGAGTGTTGTTTGATAGTGGTAGCCAGTGTAGTTTTATTAAGACCAGAATTTCCAGAAAATTGAAGTTTAAAGAACTTAAGAGGGAAAATTTAAGAATTTCTGGGTTTGGGGGTTCCGTTCAAAACCGAACCAAATTTAAGAAGGTAGAAGTTCTGGTTAAAGGGTTGTTACCGCAAAGTCCCACTATCAAGGTCCAAGCTGTAGAGATTGAGGAACTTTGTGCTCCAGTCACTACTTGTTTAGATATGGCATGTGTCCAAGAATTGCAAGTTAAAGGAATTAATTTGGGCAATAATAAGTGAGGTGACGTGTATGTATATATATGTATATAGTCTAAAAGTCACTAAAGAGTAAATATCACTAAATCTAAGCTGAATGGCAAGACGAAGCCATAAACGAACCAACGGGCTGTTCGTATTGCTTTGGTCTGGCCTAGACATGTTTTTTCCTATCTGACCTAATCTTTGGTGCTGAGTAAAATGTAGGTGATGAATCTAAGGTAACAAATCGGGTAGGAAGTTGTTCGTACTTAAGTATAGTTAGGGGTAATGTCTATAGCTTCTAAATTGGTAATGTAAGAGAGAGTTAGGTAGGCTGTTGTGGGACACAGGAATAAAACGGTAGGCTTCAAGGAATACCTAATCAACGCACCGGTAAGTGCTTTTGATTGTTTGCTAGAACCTAAGTAACCTAACTGGGGTGTCTACCCCACGCTATCACATTTGGCGACGAGGATGGGATTTGGCTCATTTGGTTAAATTTGTTCATTGGGTTAAATTGGTCATTGGGTTAATTTGGCTTATTGGGTTAATTTGGCTTATTGGGTTCAAGTGGTTGTTTGGAAAATTGGATGCAGACTAGTGGGTCGTCCGATTTGGTTTGTTTGTGTGGGGAAGCTACCGTACTATAGCGTAGGTCCCGCCGCCCTAATTCTAAAACTAATTCCTACTCAGCCCTAACTCTAAACTAATTCCTACTCAGCCCTAACTCTAAAACTAATCTTACTCAGCCCTAACTCTAATACAATTCACTATTCAGCCCTAACTCTAATAAAATTCCACTATTCAGTAACTAGACCAAATTTAAACCTAACCTAACCTACTTCACGTGAGTTGGTCTAATTCGGTTTTGCTCTAGCATGTCGGTGATTGGCCATATAAGCCCCTACGAAGACAATGGGGAGGACTTCGAAGCTTATGCCACTAGGGTGAGGTTGTTTTTCGAGGCAAATTCCATCCGGATGCTAAGAAAGTACCTACCTTTTTAACTATAATAGGCCCTAAAACGTTTGGTTTAGTTATGGACTAGTTTCTCCTAAAGCACCGGAAACTTGCACCTATAATGAATTGGTACAGGCCCTAACCGATCACTACAAACCCCGAGTAGTTCTCATCTATGAACGTTTCAAATTTTATTCAAGGCATCAGACGGGAAATGAAAGCATTGCAGAGTTTGTTGCAGGAATAAAAAGCCATAGCCGTACGTGTAAATTTGGGGGACAAATTAGATGAAATGCTAAGAGATAGGTTTGTAATGGGTCTCAAAGAGGAGTCTACCCAGAGAGCCCTATTAGCCATACAGGACCTAACTTTTAGTCAGGCTGTAGAAATAGCTACGGCTAGAGAAGCAGCTGCTAAAGATGTTAGAGCTTTTGGAAATCATAGTAGTAAAGCCCAACACGTAAATAGCTTTAAATCTTCTAGGCCTGGCAGACCTAACGAGCCTACTAGACAGGCAAATAAAAGGTATGAGGCGAATATGACTAAGCCTACTAATTCTACTAGCCTTCCAAGCCATGTACAGGGTGTGGAAAACACCATTGGAAGAAGATTGCCTTTTAAAGAAGCAGTTGCCGAAACTGTAGTAAAATAGGCCACATAGCTAAAGTGTGTTATCAAAGAAAACAAAGGGTGAAAATTCTAATTTTAACATTTCTAGTATAAATCCTCAAAAGGGAAATACTTCGAACATTGGAGTGGAGTACCTATTCTATGAGCAGCAAAGTGGGGAAAATACAGGCCCATATATTTGTAGAGGTAGGCCTAGATGGAATTACAGTTCCTCTAGAATTGGATACGGGTGCTGCCCGGACGGTCATGTCCAAGGTAGTTTTTTGATAAGATTTTCAAAAACACACCTAAACTACATGCATCTAAAACGATTTTGAAGAAGTACGGTGACATACAATACCTATTTGTGGAGAAGCATACGTCACAGTTACACTTAACCAGAAAACTTTGTCTCATCCCTTAACCCTTTTAGTGGTGGATGAGCAAGGGCCTACTCTACTAGGCCGTGATTGGATTGATGCTTTGGAAATGCCAATGACAAAATCTTGCCAAGGGGTCAGGCAGATGGCATACACTTTCATATCCATCTGACATAGACTCATTGTTAAGGGAGTTTTCTTCTATTTTTGGGCCTGAAGTAGGCAACCTAAAAGGCCATCAAGTCTGCATAGAAGTAGATCCTAATGTAACTCCGAAATTTTGTAAGGCTCGTTCAATTGCGCATGCACTGCGGGAGAAGGTAGATTTAGAAATTGACAGGCTGCTAAAAGATAAAATTATTGAACCAGTCACACACGCTAAGTGGGCTGCCCCAGTAGTTCCTGTACTAAAACCGGACAAGTCCGTGCGGTTATGCGGGGATTACCGTTTAACAGCAAATAGAGCCGTCCTTCTAGATTGCTATCCTATACCCAAGCCTGATGAATTATTTAGCTCTCTTGCTGGGGGAAAATATTTCACAAAACTCGATATGTCCCAAGCCTATGCTCAACTAAGTTTAGATGAAAACTCTAAAGAATTAACTATCATAAATACGCACCGAGGCCTATATAAGTACAATAGGCTATGCTATGGAATAGCATCGGCTCCAGGTATTTTTCAGAGGACAATGGACCAAGTTCTAGGTCACATTCCAGGGGTACTTTGCTTTCTAGATGATGTCCTCATTTCAGGTTCGACTAAAAAAGAACACCTAACTCGATTAACCACGGTTCTAAAAAGACTCCGGGATGCTGACTTAAGCTAAAGAGAGAAAAGTGTTCATGGGTCACTAACGAGGTTTCATATTTAGGGTTCCGCATAGATGCCTCAGGCATTCATCCAACGGTGGATAAACTAGAAGCAATAGAAAAGGCACCACCTCCACAAAACATCACACAGTTACAAGCTTATTTAGGTCTCCTAAATTTTTATAGGAAATTTTTGCCTAATGCATCGACTTTCCTTGAACCCCTAAATAAGCTATTACGATCTGGGGAACAGTGGAGAGGGAGAAAACTCAAAGGAAGCATTTGAGGCTTCCAAGGACGTACTACTAAAGTCCACTCTCCTAGTGCATTATGATCCTAAACTTCCTCTCGTAGTTTCAGCAGACAGCAGTTCTTATGGAATTGGGGCAGTGTTATCTCACCACATTGATGGTGTAGATAGGCCTATCTGTTTTGCTTCTAGAACACTAACTGAGACGGAAAGACGATATGCACAAGTGGAACGTGAAGCATTAGCCTTAGTATTTGCAGTAAAAAAATTTCATTTCTATCTATGGGGTCATGAATTTAAACTAATTACTGACCATAAGCCTCTTTTAGGTTTATTTTCACCTAATAAAATATTCCAGTTATGGCCTCAGGTAGGATTCAACGATGGGCACTGATTCTACAAGCCTATAAATTTGACTTAGTACATCGGTCAGGTAACTTCTAGGTACGGCTGATGCGCTAAGTAGGTTGCCCTTAGAAAATCCAAATGATTGTGTACCTATACCTACAGAATGGGTTCACTTGGTGGAGTTTTTGGAATCCACTCCAGTATCTGCAGTACAAATAGAGCAGTGGACAAAATCAGACCCTATTCTGTCTAGGGTCATCCATTTCTGCTCAGTTGGTTGGCCTACTAAGGTTGAGAGTGAATTACAGCCTTTTATTCAGCGTCAGTCTGGCCTCTCTATTCAAAATGGCTGTCTCTTATGGGGCCACAGAGTGATTATTCCAAATAAAGGCAGGTCGAATTTAGTGAAGGAACTTCACGCTGAACACATGGGCGCAACAAAAATGAAAGAGCTGGCGAGAGCTTATTTCTGGTGGCCTGGTTTAGATGGAGAACTCGAATCATTGGTTCGTTCCTGTCAAAGCTGCCTAGAGAACAGAGATCTCCCAAGGAAAAGTCCACTTCATCCTTGGGAATGGCCTACTATACCGTGGCATAGGATCCATGTTGACTATGCAGGTCCTATAAATAATATTTATTTCCTAGTCATGGTGGACGCCTACTCTAAGTGGGTGGAAATTTTTCCAACCATTTCCACGACTTCGGGTGTAACGATTCGCTTACTCCGTTCAGTTTTCGCTCGATGGGGTTTACCCGTAGTCCTGGTTTCCGACAATGGTACTTGTTTTACCAGTGAGGAATTTCGTTCCTTCGTCCACCTAAATGGCATTAGACATGTCCGGTCTAGTGTTTTCCACCCATCTACTAACGGTCTCGCGGAAAACATGGTCCGTACTTTCAAGTCGGCCTTGCGTCATTCTCGTGGGGAGGAAATGCAAGTGGTGTTGGATAAATTTTTGTTTAAATATCGAATAACACCACACACCACGACAGGGGTGTCTCCCTCTAAACTTCTGATTGGCCGGGGAATTCGTTCAGTTTTTGATTTGTTACGTCCAAACGAAATGTTACAACAACGAGTTTTACGCCATCAGGAAAAACAGAAGTTGTACCACGACACTAAAAGAGGGAGAGTTCTAGAAGCGAAACCTAATGATCCAGTTGTGATTCGCAACTATGGGGCTGGACCAAAATGGGTTCCTGCAACTGTGCAGGAGAGAACGGGCCCTGTTTCCTTCAAGTGCCAACTAGAAGATGGTCGTTCTATTAAACGCCATCAGGACCAGATATGGGAACGGGAAGTGCAGAAGGACCAGAGTCTTCCGGAAGAGAGAACTGATCCTCCGGAAAATGGTTCAACTTGCCCGCCTATACAGGTTGCACCTGATCCTACTACATCAACCCCGCTCCGCAGGTCGTCTAGGGTCCCTCATCCCCCTGACAGACTAAACTTGTAGGGGAGGAGTGAGGTGACGTGTATGTATATATATGTATATAGTCTAAAAGTCACTAAAGAGTAAATATCACTAAATCTAAGCTGAATGGCAAGACGAAGCCATAAACGAACCAACGGGCTGTTCGTATTGCTTTGGTCTGGCCTAGACATGTTTTTTCCTATCTGACCTAATCTTTGGTGCTGAGTAAAATGTAGGTGATGAATCTAAGGTAACAAATCGGGTAGGAAGTTGTTCGTACTTAAGTATAGTTAGGGGTAATGTCTATAGCTTCTAAATTGGTAATGTAAGAGAGAGTTAGGTAGGCTGTTGTGGGACACAGGAATAAAACGGTAGGCTTCAAGGAATACCTAATTCAACGCACCGGTAAGTGCTTTTGATTGTTTGCTAGAACCTAAGTAACCTAACTGGGGTGTCTACCCCACGATATTAGTCTTTTGATTGGAGCTGACTATTATTGGGACTTCATCACTGGTAATATTGTCCGTACATCTCAAGGCCCAGTAGCTATTGAAAGTAAGCTAGGCTGGATGCTACATGGTAGTTATTGCAATGAAATGGAAGTTAAGGCTCTCTTTGTTAAGATTGAGGAGAACAGCCATGGTCTGGAAAGGCATTTGAAAGCATTTTGGGAACTTGAATCTATTGGTATAAAGGACAACCAGGCAAGTACAGTGAACAATGATGTTTTAGAGCACTTTGAAAAAGGGATTGGGTTTAGAGATGGTTGCTATGAAGTTGGCCTACCATGGAAGGATTCTTGCAAACCCGGTTCAAACCTTCAGCTAGCTAATCGGAGGTTGGAGACTTCATTGTACAGGCTAAGAAAAAATGAGGAGTTGTTAATTGAATACGATGAGGCCATCCTAAGTTATGTAAGGGAGGGCTATGCTGAAAGGGTGCAAGGTGAGCTGGTGAGCCAGGAGGCACATTATCTGCCACACCATGCAGTGGTACGGCGAGACAAAACTACCACCAAACTGAGGGTAGTTTTTGATGGCTCAGCCAAGGACAAAGGTGGTGTGTCCTTGAATGACTGTTTGGATGCTGGGCCAAATTTAAATGCAGATTTATTTTCCTTGTTACTGAGATTCAGGTTTGGTAGAGTAGCATTGACTGCAGATGTGAAGCAAGCTTTTTTGCGGATAAAGTTAAAACCAGAGGACAGAGATGCAGTAAGGTATCTGTGGGTGGATACGAAAGACTTGTTGGAAAATGAACCTAAGGTTCAAGCATATAGAATGAAGTCAGTGTTGTTTGGCCTCAGCTCTAGTCCATTTCTGTTGGCAGCTACTATGCAGTACCATTTTAAGAAATATTCTGAAGTCTATCCTAACACTATTGAACACATAAGGAAAAATTTTTATGTTGATGATTTGCTATGTTCCGTGGATAATACAGAAATGGCTAAACAGATATTCATGGAGGCTAGAGCTATAATGAGGGAGGCTGGCATGGAGCTCAGAAAATGGCAGACCAATCATTCGCAATTACAAGAGTTTATGAGTCATTCCTCTGTAGTACCTGATGCAGCAGAAAGTATTGAGGATTCTGGTATTAAGGAGTTGTGGGCAATAGACGCAAAGGTGCTAGGCATCGTTTGGCAGCAAGATGATGATTTGTTTACCTTCAATGGGAAATCTTTAGTAGAGCTGGCCGAGAATGAGACAAGGTGGACAAAACGTACAGCTCTTAGTTTGGCTTCGAAGGTCTTTGATCCTCTTGGATTCCTGGCTCCATTTGTGATAAAGTCAAAAATTTGGTTTCAGAGCCTCTGGGAAATTGGACTTGGTTGGGACCAAGAGTTACTGATCATATGGTGGTAAGGTGGAAATATTGGTTCAAAGAATTGGCACATCTTGGAGACATTGAAATCCCAAGATGGTACTTTGGAGAGTTGAACAATAGTCCAGACAATTTGGAGCTGCACATCTTTTGTGATGCAAGTGAGGAAGCCTATGCGACTTGTATTTATATAAGAGGCGCATTGCAAGAGGAAGTAAGTTGCAGGTTGGTTGCTGCAAAGAGTAGAGTAGCACCTTTGAAAAGGCTTTCTGTTCCAAGGTTGGAATTGATGGGTGCTGTTATTGCTAGTCGGCTTGCAATTACAGTGCGAAAGTCTTTGGCCCTCTATGAAATTCCAAGCTATTATTGGACAGACTCCACTATAGTTTGGCACTGGTTAAGAAGTCAGGCAAGGAAATGGAAACCATTTGTTGCCAATAGGGTGGAGGAAATTCAAGCGCACACAGATCCCAAGCAATGGAAGCATTGTCCAGGCATCCAAAACCCCGCTGATTTACCAACACGAGGAATTTCGGTGAAAGATCTTTCACAATCAAGTTTGTGGTGGAATGGGCCAGAGTGGCTAAAACTTGGAAGTGAAAACTGGCCTTCTAATCAGCCTATTGTAGGAGAATGCCAGGCTGAAGAAGCATGGGTGAGTGAGGTGAGAAAATGCGCTGTGAACAGTTGTCAAGTTATGCAGCAGGACCCCATATTGAGGCTTGAGGACATTAGCAGTCTGAAAAGATTGTTAAGAGTGACAGCATGGATATATAGATTTACCAACAACATTAAGGGAGAAACAAGAAGGGAAAGGCTAGTGAGAAGTGTAAAGTGTCCATTAAAGAAACTTTTAGCTAATGCTCATTTGAGCAAAGAAGAATTCTCTACTGTTTTATGTGAAGTAGAAGCAATGGTGAACAGTAGGCCTATCACTTTTGTTTACAACAGTAGGCAGGATGCAGAGCCATTGACACCAAATCATTTTCTTTGTGGTAAACGATTAACATCAAACCCCAGTGTGCCAGAAGACTTGCAGCCCATCCAGAGCACTCAAGGAGAGTTAACCAGACGGTTCAGGTACCTTGAAGAGCTACAAGATCAGTTATGGAAGAGGTGGCAGATGGAATACTTGCCAGAACTCAATTATTACCCATCAGGCAAGGTAAAGGGCTCCAATGCAAATTGTATCAAGGTGGGAGAAGTGGTAATGATTGGGGATGAAAGACCAAGGCAATGCTGGAAGCTTGGCATAATTGAAGAGTTGTTTGTTGGCAAAGACAATTTAGTTAGGTCTGCACTGGTAAAGACTTCAGGAGGAAAGTTAAAGAGACCTATACAAAAACTCTATGCTTTAGAAATCAGCAAAAACACAGATAGTCAAGATGAAACATTTGAGTTACAGCCTCATGAAGAAGGCTTGGCTAACCTTGCAGAAGGTAATGACAACAATGCCTCTTCGGTGGGGAGTGTTAGAAAATCTAGAAGAGGAAGAACCATTGTTGTCCCAAGGCGATACGATGACTAAGCTGATTGATGCAGCATTGCTTGTATATATATTAAGTTAAGGTGTATATATATCCATCTCATAATTGTAAGGTTAGTGAAAAATTAAATTAATTTAGAACTAGCATTTTTGAGCTCTTGTGGCATCGTTGTTTGGTCACATTGTTGGCATCATTTTGGGATGCTGCGCGTCCTTTCTACTCGTTTGTGGAAGGTCGTACGTAAAGGTGTGGTTTGATAGAGAGCTCTCTTGCAATTCAGTTTGGTTGTTTAGATACATGATTGTTGCATCGTGCAATAGTCCAGGTTGCGTTGTTGTTGCAAGGTTCATAAAGAAGACCACAAATAGTACCCTTTTGTTTACCTTTTAAGTTCATGTAATTTAAGGTCTAAGGTAGGCCCGCATCGAGTCAGCAACCCTGAGGTTACCCTGAGATAGGACCTAATAGGATCTCAAATCCGTAAGTTTTAATTTAGCTTAACTTGGGCTTTAGGTAGAACTTGCCCTTTAGAATTTGGCCGTTCACGGCTCAGCTGGGATTTCGAACCCGACAAATAAATAAAATAACAGATCTTGCCCATCTCTGGATACAGCTGTATTGGGAACACAATATAAAGTTCTTAGTAAGTAAAGTGTAAAGTGTCTATCTCTATCTCTATCTCTCCCCCAAGTCTTTGAGCCAGTAGTTTTATAAAGAAGATTATTAAGGATAATATGGCAAAAAAAAAAAAATTTGTATGTTTACGGATAAAGACTAAACCTTATTTTGTCAGTGCCCTTAATTTAAAGTATACTTGATTGGTTACTCTTCTTGATTCATATGGTAGTCTTCATGCCAGGTAGGGGGGCGTCTGGTACCGTTGGAACGCCTTAGTGGAGTTGCAGTTTGGGATGCCGTACCCATTGGCCTAGGGGGTGCAGGTGGTAGTATGTCGATGGGCGGCGTTGACATGTCTTCTTGGGTGGGGGGTGTGGTCTCTTCAGGGGTCGGGCGCCTGCGTTCAACGTGTGGGCTGGACCGTGTCGGACTATGGGGTGAAGCGGGTGTCTTTGGTCCTGGCGCTGACCTGGCAGGTGTAGGTGGTGCAGCAGGTGGGCTGTTGGTGGGCACCGCTAGGAAGTTCTTCAAATGTTGGTCTATGGTCATCTTGGAGCAGGTGTGCTGAAGGGTTCATATTTTTTAAGGAATTTCCTGTTCCTTACAGTTACCCTCCCAGATCCATCGACCTTAACCACGTACTGGTCAAACTGCCTGACTTCGATGACCACACCTGTCTTGTCCCATTTACGGGCGTGTGGACCGACCTGGTTCTGGATGCGTATAAGGTCTCCGACTGCTAGTGGTGGGAGCCTCTTGGTGTGCTCTGACCAGCGTTCTGCTCCCCTCATGTGGCGGTTCCTCAGAGCTTCTTCTCGGGTGGCCAAGTTTTCACGCCACGTGTCGTGTGGTTTATATCGGCCGGGAAGGATTGGAATGAAGTCCCGGATAGGGCGGCCGAATACACACATTGCTGGGGAGTGTTTTGTATCTCTATCCGGTGTGTTTCTGTATTGAAGCATGGCCCGTTGAAAGTTTTCGGTGTTGAGGTCGCCGTTTGGTCCAGTGTTGTCGGTTATTAGGCGTTTCGTTGTCTTGACACCAACTTCTGCCCGACAGTTGCTGTGAGGGAAAGCCACTGATGAGAGTCGGTGGTGTACGCCCCAGTTTTTGAGGAACTGCCGTGTGGCTGCTGCGGTAAATTCAGGGCCCCCATCGGAAGTCAGTTCATCGGGGATGCCGAAGGTGACGAAGGTCCGTCGGAGGCAGGCGATGAGTCCAGCAGCACCATTTGATGACCTCTCTACTATTGGCCAGTTAGAGTATCTGTCCACCACGACCAGGTAGTTTACTCCTTTGTAGTGGAAGTAGTCCGCGCAGACGCACTGGAAGGGGTATTCTGGTGATGTTGGTGGAGTGGGTGGAGCGCTGGGCTGGGTTGGTGCCATGCGGTTGCAGTGGTTGCAGCTAGCCCGTAGTGCTGTGATGGCTGGTGTGATGCCAGGCCAGAAAATGGAGTCTTCCGCTCTGGAGATCATGGATGAAGTACCTTGATGAGCTGAGTGGAGTGAAGCCAGTACTTCTTGCCTGAGGGCCGGCGGGATAACCGTGCGGTTCCTGTACATTACCACGCCGTCAACAGTGCGGAGGTCGTCGCGAAACTGGTAATATTCCCGCAGCTGTGCAGGGAGTGCATGGCGGGATTCAGGCATGCCGGACTCTATGACATTGGCTAAACTATTTATGACTTCATCGCTGGTCGTGGCGGTGCGTACTCGATCCCATGTCACTGATGCCAGGCTCAGCGAGTTGAGTGTTGATGCGGCTGCAGAAATGACGCAGGCTTCCATGCCATTACCATCTGTCAGTGATGTCCGTATGCCGGCTAGGAAGGTGGGGGGGGGGAAAGAACGCCGTTCCCTCACATGGTTGATGGATGACTGCTACGTCATCGGGGAGTGTCAGTGGTATGGGGTCGCCAGTGGGGTATCGTGACACCCCGTCAGCAGCTTTGTGTTTCGCGCCTGGTACGTGGATCATCCGGAAGCGGTACCTGAGGGTTTTTTCCTTCAAGTTTCTGAGGCGTGTATTAGATATGTCCTCTAGGGCTCTGTCACCAAACACTTTGAGGAGAGGTTTGTGGTCCACTGCAATTATTAGGTCTTCGCATCCCAGCACGAAGTACCTCGCCTTGTCAAGGGCATCGGCGACAGCAAGTGCTTCTCCTTCTACTTGTGCATAGCGGGACTCAGCTGAGGTAGTGAATCTACTGCCGACCAATGTGACACGCCATCCAGTATGGCAGCAGAAGGGTTCGACTCGTGTACAGGTGCAGTGTTTCTGAAGTAGCCAGTAGCCGATGCCTGTTTTCGACCAGTCTGTGGCGAGGCATGTGGGCTTGGTTTTGTCAAAAATTTTAACGCCCTCCTCTATTTCTGTGATGATGACATCCTTTGATTCTTCGAAGATGGTTTCCAATTTGTCATCCCCAGACCCGGATCTAAGGGTGGGCTATGTGGGCTGCAGCCACGGGCCCCGCATTTGAGGGGCCCCCAAATTTTCTATATTATTTATTTTAATTTTAGGTTTTTACATCTATTATTACATTCAATATGCTTATGGAGCATCAGCTTGAAGTTTTCCCCAATGTCTTAAATGCATACAGAATGTACTTGTCATTGATGGTGACCAATTGTACCGACGAACGGAGTTTTTCTAAGTTAAAGCGACTGAAATGTTGCACACGTTCAACAATGAAGCAAAAGCGATTACAGTCACTGGCAATTCTCTATGTTGAACATGCTCTGGCCAAAGAAGTCGATTTTCGAAATATTATTAATGAATTTGCACAAAAAAAGGCTCGTCGGTTCAATCGGTTGCCAGCTCATAATCAGTAGGTAGGTGTGTATAAAATTATTAATTCAGGAAAATATAATATGTAAAATAAAGTAAAATATTTGTAAAGTAATATGTTTGTTCTGAAAACTAAATAAATAAAGTAAAGTAATATGTTTGTTCTGAAAACCTTTAATTTTCCTCGTAAACAAAGCTTATAATCCTTATATAATAAAAATTGTAGCCAAGGGGGGCCCCAAAAAAATAATTAGCCACGGGCCCCCATTCTTCTAGATCCGGGCCTGGTCATCCCACTTGAAAGGTGTTCCTGGCTTCAGAAGCAGGCGGAACGGCTGCATCCTCTTGGCCATGCTGAAGGCATACGACACCTGGTTGATGAGCCCGAACCATGATCGAACGTCGGTGATGTTCTTTGGGGATGGAAACTCTAGGATTGCTTTGAGGTATTTTTTACAGGGTCGGACACTGTCAGATGTGATCTCGAAGCCTGCAAATTCAACCTTGTCCTGACAGAACACAAACTTGTCGGGGTTCAGTGTGATTCCGTGTCTGCCGCAGGTGTCAAGCCACTGGGTGGCCTGGAAGAAGCTCTCCTCCACTGTGTCTGACCAGAGCAAGACGTCGTCAATGCACTTTGTATGGTTAGGGATGCTCGATACAATTTCGTCGTACCTTCTTGTGTAACCGTCACCAGATGCAATGTAACCCTGGGGAGCGGTTTTGTAACGGTAGCGACCCCAGGGCGTTATGAAGGTGGTCAAGTAGCGGTCTTCTTCACAGATTGGTACGCTGTGATATCCATTCCATGCATCAAACACTGTTTTCTTTTTGCCTTGCAGTACTGATCTGGCCTGGTGGAATGGCGATTGAGTGTGGTGTGTTTCGCGGGTGGCGTGAGCGTTGAGGGGTTGAAAGTCAACGGTACGCCTTGGTTTTCCGTTCTTTTTGGCGCACACCACCATTCTGTGACACCAGGTTACGGGCTCACCAACGGGTACTGGTTCAAGGACACCCAGTCTGACATCTTGGTCGAGGCCAGCCTTCACGTCCTCCTGCCAGTGGATTGGTACTGGGACGGGGGTGTGATGTGCGACTGATTTGGCATTGGGGTCCACCATCAATTTCATTGGGGGGCCGTCCATCATGGGCAGCGCTTGGTGGTCACAAGTGTTGAAGGTGCTTGATTTGTAATAGTCCAGCAGGTATTCCTTGAGCTTTTGCTGGTTCGCCGCAACAGCGGGTAGTGGTAGCTCGATTGGAGGTGGAGGAGGATGTTGGCGTCTTGGACAGTCACAGTTAGTTACAAGTCCGCTGGCACTGTTGTTACAGTATTGTGCTGGATCCAGTTGGACTTCCCCCACTGTAGGGAATCTTCCCGAGATAATGCCGAGTGAAACGCATGCCTCTCTGCTGATGAAGAACTTGTCAGAAGAATCTGTCACATATGTTACCTGTCTCGTTTCTACTTGTTGGCCCTGTTCATCCTTGCCAGTGAGGCGAAGTATGGCTGCGCCAAGGATTTTGATGCCCTTGTTGTTGGCGGCGTGCATCTTCATGGTCACAGGGATGAGGTCAGACTGGAGAAGCCCGAGGCGGTGGATAACCTTGATACCGGTGAGGCAGCTCTGACAGCCTGTGTCTGCCATGGCAGGCAGTACCACGGTTTTTGGGTGGGCATTGAGGGTTGCCCCAAGCGCCTCGTAGTCTTCGGGGAGAGCCCTGACTGTCAGGTTGATGTGTGGCTGTGGTTGTGAGTTTTCCTTGATCCACATGTCCGATAGTTCATTGTAAATGTGATGGTCGAGGGCGATTGCTCGTTTCTTATGTGGCTCGGAAGTGTTGCTTGTGGCGCAGAGAAGATCAAATACCGCACCTTCGCACTCATCAGCTGTATTAGGAGTGGCTGAAAGGCTCTTGTCCTTGTCTTTGCTCCTGTATACGGATTCCCAATGGCTGTCGCGCTTGCAAATTTTGCATTTGTGGTTGTACGCAGGGCAATCCTTCTTGCGTATGTGGACTGGGGCTCTTCTGCCGTGTCCTTTTTTACCACAATATGAACAAGGGGCATTTTTGTCTTGTGGGGGTATTTTCTTACTTCTCCTGTATGTGCTGCCTGCGGCCTCCACGGCATGGGAGTCCAGCAGTCGTGATGCTGAGCGCTTGCCTGCTTCCTTCGCCTCGACAAACTGAAAGACGTCTTCCAGGGTCATCTCCTGGTTACTGTTGCCGAGGAGTTCCAGTTGTATTTCCGGGTCAGCAATTCCGCGGGTAAGGACGTCGCGAAGGATGGGGTCAGTGTAATTTACGTTGTTGTTGCAGCTTGGGCATTCAACAAGAAATTTGCAGACTCCGGCCTGACCACGAAGACGGGCTCCAAAACTGCGCACAGTTTCGTCGCGGTCTTGTCGCATATTGTGTAGGGTAACCCTGGCTACCATGGTGTTCTCCTCTCGGACAGCTAGTTTCTTGATTGCAGCAAGGACTTCATCTTCGGTTTTGTTTGTTAGGCTTCCACCTGCGGATCTTGTCAAATCTTTGCGGAGTGAATCGTCGCAGCATTCAAGTAGTTGTACCACTTTGTCCCTACCAGTGATTTTTGTAGCTTCCGCATAATCTGTCCAACGCGACGTAAAATATGCCCAGTCTTCACTGATACCTGCAGCCGAAATGGTTGGCCGTCTTACTTTCTCAACCTTTGCAGAGACTGTCGGGCTTGGGACATGGGTCGTGCAGTGGGCTGTTATAAGTGCGGCTACAGTGGCTGGGTCCAGGTCTGCTGTGACATAGGTACAACCTGTGATAGGACATTCTACGGCAGGCATTGTGGATAGCGTTTGTTGAAGTTGCTTAATTAGGTTGGGGTGGTTGACAGTTGCTTGAATTTACCACGTATGTAGACTTATTTTATTATTTATTTAATTAATCAGTCATTTGTACCTAAGACCGTTGTCATAAATGAGAACCAACTCTTTGTAATCATTTATTTATTTATATAAAGTCAAACCATGACAACGGTCTTCTGAAAGGAATAAGCATAATAAGTAATCACTTGAATAAAACATAAACATAAACATAATCATTGTCCTCTACTATCTATAGAAGCAAGAAATCAGATGACGTAGAAACTGAAAAAAATCGCATTATTGAAACTGCGGCAAAGCTGCTAAAAAGTGAAATTAAAGAATGCGATAGTTCTTCAACAATGTATCCATCCACCCAAGACATAGAATCTCGTGCCCGTTGCAAAGAATTTCTTCCCAAATCTTTACGATTACTGCTTGAAAAGATGTTTGTTGCCAAAAGCAGTAACCTACAAATTGCCTCTATTGGGCAGGCAATAATGCAAGCAGTCAGGCCAAAAGCAATAATTGCCCCACTTCAGATTGGCTTGGGAGTGCAAATGCATAGACAATTTGGATCAAGGTTTTTGATTGACTCTTTACACAGTCACGGATTTTGCTCTTCCTACTCAGAGGTTCAGAAGTTTGAAAGAAGTGTTTCGTATCATCAGGGGACAGAAACTGAAGGAATTGACAATGAATCTTTCATACAACATGTTGGTGACAATGTTGATCACAATATTAGAACAATCGATAGTCTAAATACATTCCACGGTATGGGTATAATTGTTACAGTTACTCCCAAGGTAGCTTCCACGAAATTAGTGCCAAGAATAAATGTCACATCAAAGGAGATCGTGGACATTTGCAGCATCGAAACACATATTTCGCTCGCGCAGAAAATCTTCTTGCGCCTTAGCATACAAAGATTTGCATCAATTCAATTTTATGCCGATGATCCAACAAGTTGCTTCAACATTTTATGGAATTGTGCTTGGATGCTGAAAACTCAACGACTACTGTGGAATGGCTTTATGCAAATGGTGCATAAAGGAGGGCACCCTGGACAGGCTTCCGTTATATTCATGATGATCGATATGCAATCCAGCGACGAATCGTGCATTTTGTCAACCATGCATTTTGTGTCTGAGCAAGCAAAGCGCTACAACATGTCACCGGTACTAACATTTGATCAGCCACTGTACTGGAAGGGAACTGAAATCAAAGAAAGTGTGGATGATGCACTTTGAAAGAAATAGTATTGCGACTTGGTGGGCTCCACACTGCCATGCGTTTCCTTGGATCTATTGGGCATCTCATGACTTCTTCCGGACTGCAGACAATGTTAGAAACTGTCTATGCTGAAAACACGGTGCCCCACATGCTAAGTGGGAAAGCAATATCTCGAGCCGTTCGTGGTCATCTACTAGTTGTAGGTTCCCTTCATGCAATAATGATGTCAGAAATATACGAGTGCCCTATTAAGTTAGACAATGATGAAGAATACACGGTGCTACTGTAGTATGCGGTCTACCGTTAAGTTTCTACTGTAGTATGCGGTCTACCGTTAAGTTTCTACTGTAGTATGCGGTCTACCGTTCAAAATATTTAAAAGGAATTGAAAATGAATTGAAAGGAATTATAATTTAATTTACACAATTAAGGAATTATTAAAGAAGTTAAACATACTACTACCGCACACTTAACCCTTTACTGCCCAAATATTTTGTAGGGTTAAGTTATGAATGCGTGTATTTGAAAGGTTACAAATTTGTTCTTTTGGGCAGTAAAGGGTTAACAGTAGACCGCATACTACAGTACGCCCTTGATGATTGGTTAGGTTAAGTCGTGATATTTTCGTTAGTTTTAACGAAAATATCACGACTTAACCTAACCAATCGTCAAGGGCGTACAATTAACCTAATAATAAAATAATAAGAAGATAAGAAGCTATAATTAAAAGGTAGACCGCCGAATCGTAGGTAGACCGCATACTACAGTAGCACCGATACACTCAGTCAGAAGATGTTTTCAATTTTGCTGATAACTTCGATTTAATACAGATATCAGATTTACTTGATAAATCAATCTTAGGAGAAATAAGTTCGGAAGATGTAGAAAAGGAGGAAGTCTTCAAAAAGATGATTGAGAAACTGGAGAACTACAAACATAGCTTAGATTCCTCGAGAATTGCAAAACTGTGGTTCCAATACATAGAAATGGTCGAAATACTATGCACATTCATAAAAGCCGAAAGAACAGGAAACTTCCTTCTTCATTTACTGGCAGAGTATAGCCTGCTACCATTTTTCGCAGCGTCTGGACATTTTGCGTATGCTAAGTCAACACGCATCTATCTTCAAAAAATGTTAAATCTAAAAGAGACACATCCAAATGTTTACGCAAAGTTTAGAGAAGGCTATCATGTTGTTCGCAGAAGTAATAGATTTTGGGCTGGACTCTCAACAGATCTAGTTATAGAACAAGTTCTTATGAGGAGTTTGAAAACAACAGGTGGATTAACTCACGGACGAGGAATGACTAAGGTACAAAGATCAGTTTGGCTACTGTCGACAGCCTGTGCAGAAATAAACCGTGCGATGCAGGAAGTTACAGATGTAACGTATGAAGGTAGTGAGCAGCATAAAGAAACAAGACAGGCACGACTTGAAAGAAATTTCAAAGATTCATTGAAAATCTTGGCGTACGCTGTGGCAAGAAACCCCTTCGACAACCGAAAGGAACTCATGAGCATTGGCACAGGAGAAATTGCTATTTCAACTGTCAATGTAGACAATGCCAATGTTATTGGAAGCAACATTCTTGCTTCAATGTCCGGGAAACCAATTGCAGCTTATACGTTCAAAAAGAAAGACGTGGCCATAACAATGAAAGCAAAATCAACTATTAAGATAGATGAAGAAGTTATTCCCGTTGATCCTCTCTTGTTATTCCAACGTCTAATAACCACTGTCAGAGATATGGGATCAGCTGTAGACTTGGAGACAGCATTCTCGTATGAGCTGTGCACATTTCCTCCTGCACTTATAGAGACAGACGGTTTGTTAAGGGAAGCAAATAAACCACAGCTAGCAAATTCTATCTGGTCTTCAACTGCGCCTGATGAAGCAGATGCAGGGAATCGAAAGACGCCTATGATTTGTGATGCTTTCATGGTAGACCCAGATTAGGACCAGTATACTTGAATATGTGTAGAAGTCGGGGTCAGTATAAGGCGGCCATTAGGCGATGCAAACAGGAAGAAGAGTCTATTCGAGTATCAAAAGCCTGTGAAGCTCGCATAAATAACGATAATAATAAATTTTGGAAATTTGTTAAGAATCAAACGGGTGTCAAAAATGTCCTCCCTCCGACAATCGATGGGGTGTCGGGGGAGGATGAAATTGCAAAGCTGTGGAAAAACCACTATTCTAACATTCTTAACAGTGTAAGTAAAGATAATCTTAAGATAGATTGCAGCGAAACGATTGTGGGAAGGACAAGGGAAAATACTTTGATATAATTTTCTGAAGTAAAGAGGTTAATTAAAGAGTTAAAGACTGGTTCTGCGTCAGGGGTAGATGACTTATCGAATGAGCACTTAAAATATGCAAATGACGTAGTATGTCTGCATATATCATTGCTCCTATCAGCCATGCTTGCTCGTAGCTATATCCCTGCAGAGTTCATGAGGGTATATATCTTGCCCCTGGTCAAAAATAAGTACGGAGACATTCTGTCCAGCAATAATTACAGGCCTATTGCTGTCGCTTCCTGCTTCTCGAAACTACTAGAACAACTCTTGTTACGCCGATTAAATGATTTCCTATGGACATCTCCTAATCAGTTTGGCTTTAAAAGGTCCCACTCAACTGACCTGTGTATCTAATAACCACTAGTACGAAAGGAAAAGGTTATCTTGCCGCCACTTCACATAAAACTAGGGCTGATGAAACAATTTGCAAAGGCGTTGAAACAGGATAAGCCTGCCTTCAAATATCTAAAGGAAAAATTTCCATAAATAAGTGATGCCAAGATTAAAGAAATATTCGTCGGCCCTCAAATTCGCCAACTCATGCTAGACGAACACTTTGAAGCGGTGATGGATGAGGTTGAGTTGGCAGCCTGGCGTGCATTCAAAAACGTGTTCAGCGGTCTACTAGGAAAGCTTAAATATGACAACTATGCTGCACTTGTGGATCAACTTATCAACTCATACCAACGTCTCGGATGTAAGATGTCAATGAAAATTAATTTTTTGTATTCACAGCTCTCATTCTTTCCGGAAAACGCATCTGCTGTTAGCGACGAACACGGGGAGAGATTCCACCAGGATATAGCCACAATGGAGAACCGATACAAAGGGAAGTGGAGTCCTGCTATGCTGGCCGATTTCTGCTGGAATTTAAAGCGTGACCAACCAGAAGCATGACACAAACGCCAGCATAAATACAAATAATGAGTTAAAAACAGTATAATACGAGAGTTTTATGTTAATTTTGTGCATATATGTTGAAGTATAGCAATAATTAAACTGTTCCATATGATAAAGCCTATCTGTTTATCAATATATTCTTATTTTTTGGTATGAAGATTTTAAGCAGCCATTACAAAAAAACGTGACGTGAGAGGAAAAAAACTATTTTCAGATTTGGAATCAGCACACTCGAAATATTAAGAATGACCGAATGTTATTCCCTTTTTTTTTTCTGAACCGAAAATTTGTTGTACAGTGTAATTAGCCGTTTATTTTTAATAAGAGCCCAGTAAAGCCTAAAGCTTAAGGGCCAAATAAAATAAAATAAATACGGTTAAATAAATAGTCGAGCTTCACAATTATTTATGTTATTGTAAATTGTAAAACCAATGTATTTATTTTATTATTAATAAAGGTTATTCAATTCAATTAAAAATTGGAAAAATTCCAGAGAGATTACAATAGTTTATACTATTTAGAGATTAGCGAGTTAGAGAAAATGTAAATTTATGGGTAACTTAACTTATTAAGCTTTGCCTTTTCTCGTGAATGTATAAATTTTTAGTATAATTACACTTTGAAATGAGTATAAATTATTATAAATAGTGTTTTTGTCTGTTCAGTGTTCAAATTTCTGTAAATATACTAGTAGATTTTGTTTTGCAATAAAAATTTTAAAATTTCAAAGAATCGGTGAGAGAATCGACTAAATTTGTTCTTCGCCGATGCCCCCAAAATGGCCGATTCTGCTGGTCCCGAAGTCGATTAATCGGTACACCACTATATATATATATATAAAGAGAGAGAGAGAGAGCATGTTTTGTATTTGGGGATTAATTCCCCATGTGTAGAGAAGGTACAGTAAAAATTTCATGCTTTTATTTCAATTCATAAAAACATAAAAAATTTTAAAAGATGCATTTAAAAAAATCACCCAATACAAGATAAAGAAATATTTTTTACATTGGTTGGTTGGTTGTTTAAACTCAATGGTGCTTTTAAACGATATTTTATCCGAGTGAAAATACCCTAAAATGATTCTCTTAATCTATGATTACATGGATGCACCGAAGTGTCAGTATGAAATACCATTTCCAGAACTCGATTAACGATATGTGATAATAAACAGGAATGAAGTAAAGTTATAAATAAGGGACGGTCTGTCATCTTAAATTTAAATGGTAACCTTTTAAACGGTTCAAGAATACCTTTAATTTTTCCCACTTTAGGCGAATTCGGACTTACTACTATATGCATATTTTGTCCACGGAGAATTTCATCGACACTTTAATAACTTAACCTAACCTAAGTTAATCTAACTTCCCCCAAAAATTATCGACATGTTATCCCGCCATATTTCACTGTATTAAATTTCAAATCGAGCAAGGGGTTATATCCGGTTGGATCAGGATAAAAAAATCGTTTGAGTTGTATCCTGGATGCGGTGGATGCGGACGTTTATTTAAAAAAAATATAAAAAAAATATATAAAGTTTTCGGATAATATTTTGACTGGTTTTACGAATGTTAAATAAAAATAAAAATACTTTATTCTTCCCCCAAAAAAGTGGCAGGACAAGAAAGCGCTACGCACTTGTGGTTAACACTTATTTGTAGAAATTGTTACTGCGCAAAACCAGTGCCTAATGTTACGTAATGTATATATAAATTATACATATTTACATAAATTATAATGAATTTAACTCGCATTTGAGGATAATTTTTTGTTCAAACAAATATCAATGGCGAATATAAATAAAATAAAATGATAAATTAATAGGAAAATGCTGAAAGCAAAATTAAGCTTTTTAAATCAGGAATTTTTACGTAAAAATTGCGTATAAAAACTTTTAATTTGTCAAATTACATTTTTTTTTAATTAATACAAAATCAAGTTATTTTCTTACTTTAAAATTTAATTAATTTTTTAAGTAAATATTTTTTAATTAAAATTAAAGGAAAAATCGTGGAACCAAATTTTCTTCTTTAAAATAAAAAAAATTAAAAAATATTATTAATAATAATAATAATAATAATAATATTAATAAACTTTATTGGTAAAAAATATTACATTATTAATATTTACAATAATTTTTTTTACCATAAAATAATTACTTATTTTTTCTGTCTTGAATGAACTCTTCCCACCCAAATGGATCGGAAGAGGTGGGCTAATTGCTTGGCTATCTCACTCACCTGACCTGTGATAGATAAATCAAAAATTAATATGTTTAAAAACAGACAAATTGATGGGTATGGGTATATGTCGTATCCTTTCAAGGGCAGACTTCAGACGATGCCTTTTAAGGGTAGTAAATTTTGTAAATGTTTCCTCAATGTAAATGTTTCCTCAATGCCACGAGTAAGAGTGTACAAAAGTGAAAAAAATCCACATTTGAGAAAGCGTGTCTTGATTTGGGAAACAAAACTGTTTTCGTCGCTGAAACGGAGCAGCGTGGCAATGTTTAATATTTCCTACTCTAACTTATTTTAACCAATCAGAACGCAACCTAACATTAGCCTAACCAATCAGAATCTAAGTTATCGTATCTAAACCAATCATAACCTAACTTAACTAATCGGAACCTAACCGGGACCAAAGTGGGAAAGGCCGCGAATGAGAATGGCATGAATTAGGAATAGACCGATTTGAAAATGGAAAATTATTTTTATTTTTATTTAACACTAGAGGAACGACCCGTCGTTGCCGGGGTGGATGTTGAACGCTATAAGCTAACGAAAATATCACGACTTAACGTAAACAATCGTCAAAGGCGTACAATTAACCTAACCGGGCATTCAATTAACCTAACCGGGCATTCAGTTGACCTAACATGGCATTCAGTTGACCTAACCGGGCATTCAATTAACCTAACCGGGCATTCAATTAACCTACCTGGGTCATTCAGTTGACCTAACCGAGCATTCAATTAACCTAACCGGGCATTCAATTAACCTACCTGGGCATTCAGTTGACCTAACCGGGCAGCAGGGTCAACAGTAAGATGTGTTTGCACATCGTATGGAACAAATTCAGTTTATGAATACACACACACACACATACACACACACACACACACACACACACACAGAGGTGGGGTGGGGTGGGTGCTGGCTATGCTAGTAGATTCACACTAGACTTACAGTATTATTATTATTATCGTAGAATATCGTAGAAATGATTCTAGAAGAGGCTTCTCAGCCTGTAGATCTAGCTCTGGATTTTTGTCATGTGGTCGTATAAATAGGTCCTGTGCACTCCAGTGTGTATCCAGAAGTTTCTCGAACGCTATTATCAGTGGCGGCTCGTGACTTTCAGTTATGGGGGTGCTGCCTCAGAAATTGCGAACAATTGTGTCGATTATATATATATATGAGAGAGAGAGAGAAAGTCGAATAGATAAATAGATAACTACTCACTACTCAGTCATTAAAATAAGTAAAATAGTATCATAAAATCAATTATAGGGTACTTACGCTTAACGGGTAATTTCGAATTTGCCAAAAATTTTATTTATAAACAAATTCCATTCTTCTGTTTTTATTCTGAGCGAAAAAATATCCTAAGAAATGAAAGCTATATATTGTAAATAATCCAATTATTATATAATTAACTTCAATCTTACGACAAAAAATAAATGATAACGAATCATTGATAAATGCAATTCGGAAATTAAATTTCGAATTAGCAAACAATACAGCAACACAACTACCACGTCAAACAAACAAATCGGCACTGCTTTGTCCACAGTGCTTTGGATCCTCTTAAACCCGCGATTCTGACTCGCTTCGTACGTCCGCCACCGAGGTTTCAAGCGTTTCGAACAAAATCTGGAACTGTTAAGTGCGCAGTTCCACGGGAAGGCTGAAGCTACTTTCGTGATTCATTCGTTCGGCATTGAAATAGTTTAAGGAAAAAAGGATATAATCTGATTTAAAAACTCAAAGTTCATTGAAAAAAACAATCAGAGAGGCTATTTTAAATATTTAAATATAAAGATCATAAGATCATGGGGGTGCTGCAATTCCACAGTGCCTACCTGCGAGCCGCTCCTGGCTATTATCTCTGGTGCATTGACGATATGCTGGCATACTGTTCCAAATGTCAACAACTCTCTGCGTGAACGAATTTTTTCTGATATTTCCTGAGGCTCTTTCCTTGTATATCTTAAAATGATGTCCTCGAGTTCTCGAGTAGTCTCTCATCTGGAACAAGTCATTTGTCACCTCCTCATCATATTTACCAGTTAATATCTTGTAGCGTTCGATCATGTCTCCCCCGTATACGTCTGTATGCTAGTGTTGTTAATTCTAGCTCCCTTAATCTCTTCCTATATGACGGGTGACTCAACCCCGGAACCAACTTAGAGGCTCTCCGTTGCACATTTTCAATGGACTCTATATGTTTCTTGAGATATGGACACCAAACCTGATTCACGTATTCCAAGTGAGGTCTTGTAACCAGTGAAACAAACAGCGTCTTAAAAATATCTTTATCCAGGTATTCGAATGTCTTCCTTATGAATCCAACTATCCTGTTTGCTTTGTTGATCTTTTCCGCCATGTGTTTTTCAAAACTCAAATTACTGTCTATGATCACTCCTATGTCCTTTTCGCTATCACTCTTGTCCATATAGTCCTTTTCGAGAAACATTTTATACCTTCTTTCTCCGAAGTCCATCCTATCTTTTCCTATTTGCATATGCTTACACTTGTCCGGGTGAAACTTGAGTAACCATTTATCGGACCACCTTCTCATTTCATATATATCCCCCTGTAATTTATCTGCATCCTTTTTACATGTAATCCTCCTAAATATCTTAGTGTCATCTGCATACAGATAAATGTCACTATCATTCTTTATCACATCAGGTAAATCATTTATATATAAAACAAAGAGCACTGGGCCCATGACGCTTCCTTGAGGTATGCCCAGTGGCGGTTCCTCATATGGGCAATATGGGCAGCCGCACAGGGCGGCATTTGTGGAGGGGCGGCATGAGCGCCTGCAAAAAAAATAAAAATAAAAATAAGAATAAATAAATAAAGAAATAAATAAAAATAAAAAATAAAATAAAATAAATAATAAAAGATCAATAAATATATTTTTATTAAAAAAACCATCTATTGCATTTTCCATAAACCTTCCCATAAAAGACCTAAACAATGCAAAATGCTTCCAGATTAATATTATTGGGAATAAAGGCCCATACTTTAACATATGTAATGTTATTTTTCTGGGTTTGGTTAAATAGTGAAATGTATATTATTTATTACAGAACGAATCTTCACACTAAGCCACTAAGGTCTGTCAAATAACCGCAAATGGATAAGAAGAGGTCAAAGCTATCAGGTGCTCAGTTTAGAAAAAAGAGGAAAGAAGAAGAGGAGAAACGAGCAAAAGATAAAGGTATAGAGCTATGTCATCTACTCTTCACTGCTATATTGCACTGCTATTTTGTGATATAGCTTTCTGAGTCATTTGAAGTGTACTATTATGTATATAATTAGTACTACACTACACTTTAAGGGACAATCTGACTTGGATGGCAGAGAGCTTGCACAGGAGCTGAAGAACTTGCCTGACTTGCCATCAAAGACCATATCCTTGCTTGAACTGCTGACATTTATCCATGAAAGGGAGCTCTCTGAAATATATCCAAATTTGTGGACTGCTCTCAGAATTGGTCTTACTCTTCCAGTCACTGTTGCTGAAGCAGAGAGGAGCTTTTCAAAGCTGAAGCTCATCAAATCCTACCTGAGGTCAACTATGTCACAGGAACGCCTTACCGGTCTGGCCATCATCAGTATAAATCATACAATTGCTGAGCAGATTTCATATGATGATTTAATTCATGACTTTGCATCAAGGAAGGTAAGAAGAGTCAGGTTTTAGATGGCAGTTGTGCTGTGGTGCAATTTATTTTGTTTCTTGTTCAAAGTGTAGCATAATAATTACCCTCTCTTAAGTGTCTTATCCTATTTATGTGATAGAGCATTTGTACAATTTAGAAATTTGATTCTCTAGTTTATTTATGGCAGTTGTGCAATTTAATTTGTATTTTTCCTGTTCATAGTATCATAATTACATTCTCTTAAGTGAGTTATTCTATTTACGTGATGAAGGATTTGTAAAATTCAGAAATTTGAGTCTTTGTTTTGGTTCTGAAGTTCCAACAATTAGTCCAATAAAAAGTTATTTTGTGAAAGAGTTATGTCTGTCCTTTATTTTGGGGGGATTCGAATGTGTGTGTGTTGGCGAACAGGGGGGGGGGGCGCTGAAGGTGAGGTTCGCCCAGGGCGTCATGTAAGCTAGGACCGCCACTGGGTATGCCGAGAGAACATTAAGAAAATTTGTATCATTCCTAACAACTTCAGATCTTCAATAAAACCCACACTAATGGACAGAGTTTATTTCCACAACAGTTTCGATGCCCACTGGCATCCTCTTCGGGTGGATACAGAAAAACGAATGAGCAAAAGCGAGTAAGGAAACAATCCAGAGACCATTAAGAAATTCACACCTAGGTTAGATCCCGTTCACCCAACACCAGGAGGGATTTTTTGACTAAGAATCTCATTAAAGGGTCCAGCTTATAAGTACCTTCGCGCAAATTAAAATTATCTCCTTGTTCTATACATACAGATTCCATTATTTTTTCTTTTGACAATTATTACATTTATAAAGTAACTTACTTGATTCCCAATCTATGGCATGATTACTTTGGCAAGCGTGATAAAAAATTGCATTATTAGTGTTACAACATCTGAAGGCATATTTATGTTCTTTAATACAAGTTTCAATATTTCTTCCAGTTTCTCCTACATATACTAAATCACAATTTTTACAGGGAATGCTGTAGGCACCAGCTTGCTCCTGTTTTGCAAAGTTATTCTTAACCAATTTACTTTTTACAGTAGACGAATATTTGAACGCCAAATCAAACGTAAAATCTTTCGTCAAAGGTTTTACACTTTCTAAGCCGGGAATGTAAGACAAACTCAAATAGTGTTTTTGGTTAACTAAAGGTTCCCGAGGGGCATAAAAAGATTTCCTGGCTTTAAAATATGCCTTTCTGATAAACCACTCAGGATATTTTAAATTCTTAAAAATGTTCCAAATCATTGAATTTTCTGAGTCCAGCAAATGTGGGCTACAAATCCTGAGTGCTCTCAGAAACATGGAAGAAATAATTGAGCTTTTAACACCATCATCATGATATGAAAAATAATGAATATACAAATTACAGTGAGTGGGTTTTCTATAGACCGTGAAATTGGGCTTTCCATTTTTGTTAATGACCAAAACATCTAAAAGAGGTAACTGTTTGTCGTTTTCCCATTCGTATTTAAATTTAATAGAGGGAACAAGATTATTTATTAATGACTGAAAGAAAGTATGAAAGTTGTTCCAGTTGTCAGGCCAAAATGAAAAAATATCATCTACATAACGAAACCAAATTAAATTACTGGTACATATTTTTGTAACAATTCCGACTCATAATATTCCATGTATAATGTACTCAGTATTGGGGATAAAGGGGACCCCATTCCCATACCAAAACGTTGTAAGGTGAGGAATTTTATTTACAACGTTTTGGTATGGGAATGGGGTCCCCTTTATCCCTTTAATGAGATTCTTGGTCAAAAAATCCCTTCCGGTGTTGGGTGAACGGGATCTAACTTAGGTGTGAATTTCTTAATGGTCTCTGGATTGTTTCCTTACTCTTTTGTTCATTCCTTTTTCTGTATCCACCCAAAGAGGATGCCAGTGGGCATCGAAACTGTTGTGGAAATAAACTCTGTCTATTAGTGTGGATTTTATTGTCATATTTCGACCGACCTTCACGTAAAAAGTGAAGTTTTTTGCATTCAGATCTTAAACTTGACCGAATTCCCCTGGCATTGAATATGATGGCATTGTTCTTCCTATGAAGTCTTCCTTTAATTTCCAACGTAGTTTTTGTAACTAGTTCACCTTGACTAAATTTCTCAACATTTACTTCGTCTTCCTTAGTTTCTAATGCGGGGAACTTAGCCTCCAGGGAATTCAGTCTCTTTTCTATTTCTCTCTTACCTTCCATTTCTTCCTTAACAGTTTCTTTCGCTGCTAGTATATCCTTCCCTAAAGCCGCATGTAAGGCTGAGATTACCTCCCCCATAGCTATCTGTCTCGTGTCGAACTGTTGTACTTCTATTTTCTTTAGGTATTTAAATATTTTGTCACACCCTCTTTTGCAAAAACTGCAGTTCCAATGTAGCTGGTGTATTGCCTCTTCTTCCATCATAAACTTATAGACCTGATCAGGAATATTCTCGCACTTGATGTGAAACCAGCAGTTACATATCTCACATTCTAATGCTTTATCATTCTCTTTAACTGTTAGCTCGCATTTTCCACATTTATTGGTATTTTTCTTTCGTGCACCAGTCCAGTTGACACTATGAATTTCTCCTCTGTCATTGTTTACATTACTTGTGGAGGATGCCATCTTGTATTCCTTCCATTACGTTTCATTTGGAAAAGATGAAGCCACTTGGCCCTTGGGCCTATCAAGGTTATCGATAGGCTTGAGTTGCTTCATGTTTTCCAAATATAATGTAATAAGGTACATTTCATAATAAAATTTCACAAAGCATCAGTCTCAAGTCAGCTAATTAACATAATACTATTTACAGAGCTACCAAAGTAGCCTACAATAACGTAAGCTGAAAATATACACTATTTACACAATTATTAACGCTATAGCATAGGTCTTGACCAAGGCTTTAAATGTTAGTTATATTTTTTTAAATGTCTTTTAAAGTAAAATAAAAATAAATTAGTAATTTCTTCATTCTAAATTTCAATAGTATTAATTAAATCACAACAAAGATTTCATGCAAGATTTAAATATGCCTCTCGTAGTTATAGGACCCTAGGCGGCCTAGGGTCCTATACCTACGAGAGGCATATTTAAATCTTGCATGCCAGTGGCGTAGCTAGAAATTTAGGGGCCCCTATTCAAGAGAAAGTGCGAGGCCCTCGCCTCACTAATTATTCCGTTTCCTAAAAACAATCAATAAATGTTGCCGATTCCCACATGCGAGGGGTAAGCAGGTTTGCTGTGCTCCCTTCACCACTTCTCGCCATTCTTTCTGTCCTAAGATTCCTGCTGCGCTGATTCATGCTTCTAACATGCCTTAAAAACAACCTTCCTTTAAATTAGAAAAAAAAAAAAAACCCGTGAATCTTGTATTATATGTTCGTATAATGCAAAATTAAAAATTAAAGATCACATATTTTAAAATTTTAATCACCCATTTTTTAGTGTATATAAATTTACAAGCAACGTACCGTGTAACAAACTAATACAATTATTTAAGATATCTTCGAGCTTTGCTTTGCCAAATTCTTTCAATATTTTGTTTCGGTCTAATTCTGGAACGGTCTCTTTCAATTGTCAGAATACTCAAGTCAGACAAACGGTTCTGAGCCATTGAGGATCGAAGAGAGTTTTTAATTAACTCCATCTTTGAGAAACTTCTTTCACTGCTGGTAACAGTAACAAGAAGCGTAATAAAAATGCAACAAGCAGTAACCAAGTCCGGAAAACATACATTCAGTTCCAGCTTCATCAGTGTGTTTAGAATGTCATTGGGGTTATTAGCTTTCCTGATAAAAGTTTCTGCGCAGGCTTTGAATGCAACAATCTGTCGAAATAGATCAGAAGATACGTCGGAAGTGTACCTTTTGGTGAAATTTGCTACTCGAATTTGTAAATCATATTCTGGAAGTCTTAAAAGCTCATCCGGAAAAAGAACTGAGAACACATCAACCATATCTTGAAGTGAGTTGAACCGTGTTTTTAGCTGGCCAAGGCAAGTTTCCACCACAGGCAGAAAAACGTGGACTCGAAATCGGTCACGATGATTTTCCAGACAAGAATCACTTGCTAATTCATCAAAGAACTGTTTCTTCGTCCTAATTCTGTTATTTCTGAATGAGGCTTCAATACCCAACTTTTTCCCCATGTTGTCAACTGATTGGCAAATGGCATCGAAATAATTTCTGAGTGTTGAAATAACGCCAATAGCTTCATTAAGAAGCGTTACTGATACAGGGGGTCAGCTGATTTTGACTGCAATTGCTTAGAGACAGCATAAACAGAACGCAATATTTTCCCCCCACATCAAAAGTGCAACCAACATGTTTGTGATTTTGTCAGTCAAATGGCCAGCACTTCGGCGAACGTCAGCATTTTTCGAAGTAAGTTTCAGATGAGTTAGAGTTTTAAGTATGGCGGGAAATTGTTCTAAAAGCGCTGACACTGACTCGTGCCGGCTTTCCCACCTTGTTGAACTCAGATGTTTCAGCGTGTGGATTTTAGAGTCTGGTCCGAAAGTTTTCAACAGAGCCCAGTTTGGTGCACTATACCCGAAGAACTTGTAAACTTCTTCTATAATGGCAAAAAATTTAACCATTTCATTCCAACATTGGGCTGCATCACGAAGAACAAGATTTAATTGATGGCAAACACAGTGTACATACACAACGTTTGGTGAACATTCCTTGATTAGCTGTTGAACAACAGAATATACACCGCTCATAACAGAGGCGCCATCATATCCTTGGCCCCAACATTTCGATATGTCTAATCCAGCTTCTTCAATGTTGGCCATGAATCCATGATCATTTTGGTGATTCCTTCAGCTGATTGATCTTTTTCAGGCATAAACCCAAGAAAAGTTTCTTATGAAGCTGTGTTTGTTTCAGTATAAAAAAAAAAATAGCGGTAATAAATGCTGAACTGTTCCACTTTTGAAATGTCTTTGGTGCTGTCACCAATAACGGAGAAAAACGGTGCTGACTGAATTTCCTGCATCATATGCTGACGAAGGCAATTCCCCAAAAGAGATATTAGTTCGTTCTGAATTGTGGAACTCAAATAGTGAACTGATCCCTTTGGCCTTGCTAAAAGTTCCTTCATCACAGGCAGAGCTGGGCAGTATTTAAATACATTTGTATTTAAATACGTATTTAAATACATTTGTGTATTTAGAACTGTATTTATAAATACATTGTTTTTCATGTATTTAAATATAGTATTTAAATACTTTAATGAGTATTTAAATACAATGTATTTAAATACTCAAAATATAAAAATGTAAATACTTTTACTGGTTTAATACACTTTCTGTACTAGCACAGTACGACGCGTCGACAGTGTAGTACAGCATGGTTCATGTTTTAACGTGTCAGTTCAACTTCAATCAGTTGTGTGCCACTCTTAGTCGAAAGCGGTTGATTTCTTTATCGTGTGCGTGTCATGGCTTCAACAAGCAAATCCGGTGAATCAAACAGTGATATATCTGCAGATAACAATTTAGTGCACCCTCTGTTTGATGGAAAATACTTTGAAATTAAATCTAAAGACGGTAATAAGGTAAAGTGCACCTGCTTGCTGTGTAAACACGAAGTCTCTGCTGCAAGCAATGCTACAACGAATCTGTACACTCATCTGAAGGTAAGTGTTTTTTTAGACATCAAAAAATATCTTGAAATTGACCGAATAATCGTACAAAACGGCTCTGCCTTAAGTGGGCCTGTGTAACTAACTCGTTGCAGTCAATCCAATTTGCGATGGAAAATTCATTGATGAAAAAGCTTTTAAAATCGTCTGATCTATCGAGTGGTGTATTTATTTCGAAATTCACCGTGTCCCCTAAAGTAGAAATTTATCAAAACATGAATTAGTGAATGCATATGTTAAAATTTGTATGTATTTAAAATGTATTTACAAGTGTATTTAAATACAATTGATGTATTTTGTATTTAGTATCTAAATACATTCGTAAAATGTATTTAGTATTTAGTATTTAAATACATTTCTCCCATGTATTTAGTATTTAGTATTTAAATACATTCAATGTATTTATTGCCCAGCTCTGAATTCACAGGATGGTGCTGCGTGCTCTCCTTAAAGGAGGAGGCATGCAGTTAGAGAGTTCAGAAGAGCAGTGTCCATTATAATAGCGATAGTAGAGAGAGAGAGAGAGAGAGAGAGAGAGAGAGAGAGATACAAGGAAAAGAAGTACCTCAAAAGGCCTTGCGGCCCATACCGAGGAGGTACCAATGGCAACGGGTGCCATGGAAAATTGTCTACACACTCAAATAGTGTGCAAGATTTGGTCTAACCTTTTCTTGAAATGATCCACAGAGGAACTGTTCACAACTTCTGAAAGTAAACTGTTCCACGTGTCACAGATCTTATAGTAAAGTAATTCCCACACACACTAATCCTAAACCGTTTCAAATCCAACTTCCAACCATTGTTGCGAGTTGGGTTACCATTTAAACTAAACATGCTTCTAAAATCGACATCGTTGAACCCGCGTAAGAGCTTGAAAACCTCGATCAGTTGACCGCGCAGCCTCCGAGTTTCCAGCGAAAACAAGTCCAGGGCGCGTAAGCGTCGATTGTAGCCCATATGCCTAACGGAAGGGATTAACTTTGTGGCCCTCGCCTGCTTGGGCTTCTTCCCTATTGCCGGGAAGACTGCTGCTGAGCTCACATGGGATATCCTGAGACATCTGGAGAGAGATGGACTGGACATAAACCTGTGCCGTGGTCAAGGATCTGACAACGCTGCAACTATGGCTGGGATTCATGGTGGTGTTCAGTCAAAGATCAGAGAGATTAATCCCAAGGCTTTGTTTGTGCCTTGTGCAAATCATTCTCTGAACCTTTGCGGAGTGCACTCATTTGGAAGCGTTTCTTCATGTGTGACTTTTTTTGGAACCTTGGAGAGAATCTATTCCTTCTTTTCAGTCTCAACTCATCGATGGGAAGTGCTGATGGAGAATGTAGGCATGACAGTCAAAAGACTTTCCCAGACAAGATGGAGTGCTCATTATGACGCTGTGAAACCAGTGAAGGCAAATTTTGAAAAGATGACCTCAACCCTTGAAGTACTGTGCGATCCCAAAGAAAATGTGGACACAAGAGGATCAGCTCAGATTTTGCTGTCTGCTGTATGTGATTTCTCTTTTTTGAGTTACCTTTCTTTCTGGTGTGAAGTCCTGGAAGAAATTAATCTCACACAAAAGTATTTGCAAACAGTTGGACTCAGCCTTGAAAAGTGCAATGTGAAGCTCCAAGCTCTAAAACTGTTTCTTGAAGATCAGCGCAATGAAATTGTGGAGAGGGCCATTCATTATGCAACTACAAAGTGTGAGGAAATGGACATTTCTATGGAGAGAAGAGGGAGAGTAAAGCTCCGAAAAAGGATGCCAGGAGAGATGGCAAAGGATGCTGGTCTCACATTGCCAGAGGAAGTAAAAAGGGCTATGTTTGAATGTCTTGATCGCTTTCATCAAGAATTGGAGATTCGTTCTAAGGCAATTGATCAAATTATGTCAATCTTCGCTGTTATTTAGCCAAACACTTTGGTTGTTGCAACAGAAGAAGAACTTGGGAAGTTTATTCCATTTATTCCAAATTTGACTCAGATTTTCGATGAATTCTCTGATGAAGATATCAGTGTGGAAATTGGACAACTTCGGAGGCATTTGGAAGTTGCCAAAATCAGCGTTGAAGAGGCAAAGAAATGGACAGCATTGCAGTATCTGGAGTTTATTGTGAAATGGGATTTTTGTGAATCTTTGCCAAGCTTGTCACTGTGTTTGAGATTCTTTTTGACTGTCTGTGTATGTCTATTGCTTCATGTGAAAGAAGTTTTTCCAAATTGAAATTGCTAAAAAATTTCTTTCGCTCGACCATGAGTCAGACAAGATTGACAAATCTGGCTTTACTTTCAATTGACCATGAATATGCAAAAAAAATGAATTTTGATGAGGTCATTGATCAATTTGCAGAAATTAAGGCTCGAAAGCAGAGACTGTGAATCCTCTCTATTTACCTTTCAAGAATAGGCTGAGCGTTGAGACTGGATTTCCTGTGTTTTTTGTATAAAATAAAATACAGTATTACCTGTTCACTGAATTTTTAATGTCCTGCGTTTTTCTTATTTCCAATTTGCTTATGACAGTACTGTACTGTTTAAAAATCTACTTGCAAACATAATATATTTTTCTGTGTTTAAATTTTAAAATTATTTATGGGGGGTGCCAAATAAGGATCCGCCCCTGGTGCCAAATACTTTAGGTACGCCCCTGGCCACACTGATCAAAAACTGCAAGAATGCAATCGCTGAGCCCCTATACTGGATATGGAGACGATCATTAGACACGGGAGAAATACCGGGCATCCTGAAGAGCGCGAACATAGTCCCAATATATAAAGGAGAAGATCGATCCGAGGCCAAAAACTATAGACCAGTGTCGCTTACATCTCATCTCACTAAAATATTTGAAAGAATAGTTAGACGAAAAATCTATGACTTTTTGGAAACTCAGAAAAAATTCAATGATAACCAAAACGGGTTTCGGTCAGGCAGATCATGCCTATCACAACTAATGGAACACTACAACAACATTATTGATGCACTTGAAAGTAATGAAAACTATGATGTAATATACACAGACTTTGCTAAAGCGTTCGACAAGTGTGAGCATGGAATCATAATACATAAACTGAAATACATGGGAATAACAGGAAAAGTAGGGAAATGGATATATAATTTCCTTAGTGAGCGGCGGCAAGTCGTTACAGTACAAGGAGTATCTTCATCAGAATCAGAGGTCCTCAGCTCAGTACCACAAGGAACAGTATTAGTTCCACTAGTCTTCATAATCGTGCTAACTGACATAGATGAGAACGTTACCAGAGACAGCACAGTAACATCCTTTGCCGATGACACAAAGATCAGTAGAAAAATAAGAAACCCAGAAGATATAGGATCTCTACAAACCGACATAAACAGAATCTACAAGTGGACGGAAGACGACAATATGAAGTTTAACACCGAGAAATTTCAGCTGTTACGGTTCGGAAAAAGAGAAGACCTAAAATCCATGGAATATTATACCCCAAATGGACAGGAAATTCAGAGAAATTCTAAAGCAAAACATTTAGGGGTTGTAATGACTGATGATGCGAAATTTGAAACACAAAATAAGATAGCAGTAAACAGAGCAAAGAGAATAACGGGACAGATGTTGAGAACCTTTAAACGAAGGGATAGGAATATAATGATTCCTCTACTGAAAACCCTGATCATACTCAGATTGGAATACTGCTCGGTCCTAACATCCCCATATAAAAAAGAAGACATTAGACAGCTGGAAGGGATCCAGAGAAGCTTCACAACCAAGATCAACGGGTGCAAAGAACTAAATTACTTGGATAGGTTACGCGAACTAGACTTATATTCACTGGAAAGGAGAAGAGAGAGAGATACACCATTATTTACACTTGGAAAATAATGGAGAAACTAGTCCCTAATCTTACTCTGAACCCTATAACTCCCCAAACAACGGTGGAAAGTAGAAACGGTAGACTATGTCTTATTCCCAAATTGAAGGCGAGACAGGGAACATCCTTAACCCTCTAACGCCGACTGGGTCGAATATGTACCGTTTCAAAAACACGCATTTAGACAACCCTACAAAAACGTTCGGCGTTAAAGGGTTAACCCTGAAAGAAAATAGTTTTGTTGTGAGAGAACCAAAACTGTTTAATCAGTGCCCAAAGACCTAAGAAACACGAAGGGAGTCGCAGTGGTCATCTTCAAAAGAAGACTAGACGCCTGGCTCAGAACAATCCCCGATGAGCCGGGCGTACCTGGCTATGTGAGGTGGAGAGCACAAGAAACCAACTCACTACTTCACCAGGCCAACTCGAGAGGAGGGGGCGACAAGTTTGACCTTCGCGAAATGAGGAATCATCGCGCGGAACCTTTGTAAGGTTGTAAGGTAAGGTATGGTATTGGCATAATACTTTCAATAATGACCTTGCATTTGTCATACCAATAATGATAATTCAAGATTAATACATACAGTACTTTAACTATTGATAATACTTATTTTTATTTATTTATTATTAATTAATAATAACTAGCTGTTTGTTTTTAATAAGAGGCCTATAAAGCCTAAAGTTTAAGGGCCAAATTAAATAAAATAAATAGTGCAGCTTCACAATTATTTATGTCATTTTATAACCAATGTAAAAGTATTTAGTTTATTATTAATGAAGGTTATTAAATTCAAAATTCAAATTCAAAATGCTGTGATTAGTTATAGTTACATATCAGTTTGTCATAGCTTATCGGTATAACTTATCGGTATAACTTACCGGTATAACTTACCGGTACGAGTCAGCTTGTATTTGTGTATCAAAATAAAGATTTTGTATTTTGAAGCAAAGTTTACTTTCTGATGCATTTTGAGAACCGTTTTGTTCAAGGTACTGTTTAGGTCAGCAGGTGAATCGGGTCAGTGGGTCGAGGGTCAAGTGGGTCACGAGTCAGGTGCTGGACGGGTCACAAGGGTCGCGGGTCGAAGTTGGTGACCCGTTTCCAACTGTAGACACATCACTAATTTGCTTAAAATTCGTGCAAAATAATTAACTTCTAGCAAGATATTAACTGATAACAATTTTAGTGATATTTTACAGATCTGCATATAATTTTTACATAAACAGTGTCCGTGGTGGCTCAGTGGGTAACGCCGTTACCCTGTAAGCGAAGTGAAGACATTGGGTTCGGGGGCTCGATTCCTACTCGTGCTGGTTAATAATAATATGGAAGTTAACGTAATGGGTCGAATTAGGCTCTCTTTCTCTCTCCGACTCTCTCTCTCTCTCTCTCAGAGAGAGAGAGAAAGAGAGAGAGATTAACATAAATTATCCTTCATAATTATAATCTGGAACATATTATTATTATTAAAAACTAAATTATGCATTTTAGAACGAATAAAGTAAAAAAAAAAAATCAGAGTAATATTTTTTTGTAAACAGAAAATGTCTGAAGAAATCCTCAGTTTTTTCTTATTCAAACTCATTCATTCGTTAAATAAATATATCATTTATTAAATATAAACAAAGTAACGATAAATTATTATAAATATTAAACTTAAATTATGTTTTTTTTTTATCGTTTTCTCATCGTTTTTTTTTAATAAAAAACATGATTAATTTCACTTTTTTAATTCTTCCTTTATTCGTGATCGTATAAATATTCACATAAATATTGTAAGAAATCTTTGGGTTTTTTTCATGATTGTATAAATTTTGGAGAAATATTGCTTAAGTGCTTATTAGAATTATCTAATTTGCGGGTTGGTCGCTATCTTTCTTCCTTCGAGTACTTCCGGACGGAATCATCTCATTCAATGTCATTTTCCATTTGATTCGACGTCCAATAGTGAGGAATCCGAGATTGAGAATCTTAAAAGGAAGCCATTTTGAAATCGGGCCATGGCCGTAACTACCTATGAGGTCACCGAGGTCCGGACCTCGGTAATTATTTCCTAAAAAAAAAAAAAAAAAAAGAGACAACCGTTCTCCGTGTATGAAACGCATATTACCGCTTTTCTTTTGAAAAGAGGGAGCGTCGAGCGTTTTGTGTTTTGTGTATAGCTTGGGTTGTGTTTGTAGATGTCATTTTGGTCTGAATTTTGCTCGTCCCGCCGCGCTCGAAAAAAATCTGGACCTCACTAATTTCTAAACCCTAGTTACGGCCCTGAAATTTATTCGGGCTATTCTCACTTCATGCCATTCTCATTCTCATTTACGGCTTTCCCAGTTTGGTTCAGGTTAGGTTAGATTAAGTTAGATCAGGTTAGGTTAAATTCAGTTAAGTTCTCGTTTGCAACTTTACCGCGAATGCAATAGGAGTGCCATTTTTCAAATGAATCAACTCCGTTCTGCAGACGAAGAATGGAATGGGAATAACATTGAGTGGGAAGTAACCCTTGCTAACATCTTTTTTAAGGTCTATTTTCCTTCGTATTAACACGAAAGAAAAGAAAACCCTAGCCGGGTATAAAAATCAGTTTTGTTTCTCATTAAATAAAAGTTCTAGTCAGTATATGTACTTCTCATAATTACGTCAATTTTAATAATTAAAATGATTTTAATTAATGAATTAAATAAAAAAAATATTTTTTTTAATCCAAATTTTCATTTCTGGTAAAAAACGGTTCTCTATTTTCTGATGTCGTCATATTATTAGGTCATATTAAGTCATATAAATAACGGAAAAAAATAACAAAATTCATTTTTCATTTCTCTTTCGAGAATTATTTTTTTTTTATGCAACATTTTTATTAATTTCTTTTTGCGAAATTATAAATTCAATTTTATTTACGATTTTAATGGCACCATTTACAACCCGGATGTTCCTTCTCGTTACGAAATAAGAATTAAAAGTGTACCTTCTTTAATGTATGTAGCACCGCCAAAATTTAAAAATAGAAAATGATTTCGTGATTTTGAATCAAATCGCTTTAGTTCTTCCGTGAATTTCCTGCCAGTAATCACCGCCCGAATTTTCCCTTTTAGATCAGAAAACACCATTTATGACGCCATCAAAAGACGGGTCAAAGCTGACATGTGAAATTATTAATGCCAAAATAATGGTTGTTCCTTTATACGAGTCTTGCATAGGTCAAAGTGACTATCATTTATCTTCATAATCTGAATCAAAGGCCTTCAAATGTTTCCCCTTAAAATTCCCATTTTCTTTTTTTTTTATTAATTAAGTAATATTTGTATTAAGAAATTATGAATCAGTTGGGTCATTTTTAATTACTGGTTTCTTCATTAATAAAAAAATACTTGAAAACTTATTATATATATATATGAGCTTGGTGTGTAACCTAAAGACTGTCGTGATTTTGTAAGGTAGTCAAGAAAGTAAACCATCTCCATATAAATATACATACAAATCTTACGAGTAATATTTCTATATTATCCTATATTGTATATACGAAGCACAAAAGCCGAAGGTCTATTTCATTATGTTAATTGAAACTAAAATTGAAATTGAAACTGAAATTGAAACTGAAAAAAGTTTATTGACAGAATACAAGAAATTAACTTTCATATTAGAGCGACTAACAATAAAAACTAAAAGAAAAATGGATTAAAAAAGTTAAAATTAATTCAAGTAATGAGACAAATAGCAACACATCTCAATTTGGTTCCTTCGAGTTTCTCCTTTTTTACTTTGAAGAGATTGGACACAGTTGGAGAAATTGGGCATAACGCGTCTCATTTGGGTTTCACTTCTTAGTTTTCGAACTTCATCAAACCAAGATTGATTGGCAAAATTTATAAATTTTGGACAACAGAACTTCACCAAAACTCAGTCTAAATACATTTTAATCTTGAAAATAAAATAATAATAATAATAATAATAATAATAATAATAAAGGGCATGTTCTATCAGTAGGCTATTGCTAAAAATCCCCATGACAATGTCAAGGTTGTTTACATACTACATGAAGGGTTTTTTGTAAGAAAATAAAACGCTCGTTATTTGGGTAGACAAAATCAGAGCAAAAACCCCAGTGTGGAATGAAAATAAGAATCACGTGACTCAACCAAAAGACAAAGAAAGATAAGCTACCATATACTTTTTATTTATATATTTTTATTATCTTTATTTGGTACTTAATAACATTTTATTAAATGTACAAAGCAAAATAGAAGCTTGGTGTTGACAATCATGCTATTGAAGAACCCCTTCGAACACTACATGGCGATATAATTCCATGAAATTGTTGTAAGAGGTTGCTGGACACCACTTTCTGTATCAGAAAGAATACAAATATCTATGTTAAGGTACCAAGCAGTGACGTCAACAAAAATGTCCTCAGCAAATTGGTGTACGTTCTGCATGGAAAGCAAATACTCACTCCAATTTGGAGGACGGTCAAGTGGATAATCAGCAGGATTATATTGAGCCAGAACTAAAGACAGAGGAGGGCCAGGAGTTGCCTGACGTGGTGCTTGAATTGCACATTCAATTATAGCTGTACGTCGAATCGTATGGCTCGCAGCAGAGTTTATGATTTAAGGAGCAAGATCATCTTTAACTTTGGGGTGGTTCCGAATTTGATCTGAAACTGATGTGGAAAAAACCGCACCATTTCACCTTCTGTAACTGTTCGAGAGTGCAAAGGATGCTGAAGTCGTATGGAGATGCGTACTAACTGATCGGCATAACGTTTCATTAATTGGGGAGGGGCCTGCGGCCCCTTAATTACTGGGGAGTCAATAGTTTTCGGTCAATAAAACTATAGAAAAGAACGCAGCCATGAATATCTTAAGCTTCACAGATCTTGATACAATGGGTTCGGATGTGAAGCTTAAGATTTTCATTGCTGCGTTCTTTTCTATAGTTTTATTGATCGAATAAATTAACGCGCTAGAGTAAAAAGTTGAAACAAAGCAAAGCGCATTTATTTCTATGTTCAGAATCGCTTCATAGTAAATATATGGTATCTACAGACGGACAGGACTGCCTTTTTATAGTATAGTTACATACAGTAGATGACGTGTCCTTCACAATTGAATAGCTTATTCCTGAATAATTCTATAGAATTTGATCATTTCCCTACTTCATTCTTTCAAATTTTGTTTATTTTTTTGTGAATCACTCTATTTTAATTATTAATATTTGTTTTTGTGAAGTTTTATAGTTTGTATTGTTGTTTATATTCTTTTCCAGTCATTATTTTTGTCTTTTTTTAGTTGCTATAACGAAATTTTTACGTTACACACGCTTGCTTTTATAGTTTTAATAATATAGATTATTATTAATTACCGTATTGGACCGAATATAAGACGAGATATTTGTTCAACATTACGCCCTTAAAAAAATGCAGCTCGTCTTATATTCGCGGGTAATATTGGAGGGAATTCGTAAAGTGTCATACGTACGGCATTTACTTATTACCTATTATCCAGTGACCAAAGATGATTATCTGCCAATAGTAGTATGCGATATTTTTTTTTAAATTTCAAACAAAGTTTGTTGGCACCCACCACAAAGTGATGGTCGTCTATATTCGGGCCAATACGATGATAAAATAATAATAATAATAATAATAATAATAATGATAATTAAAATTTTCTATATTTCTTCGTAACAATTCAAGCTTTTTTGAACGAAAAAATATGAAAAATTTTAATTCAAAAGGAAAATATTTATAAATTTCAGAAACAAAAGACGATCGAAGTAAAAGTTGTTTTTTTCTGATATCATAAAAGCGAAACGATTTTATAAGGCACTCACTGAAGCGTGTTTGAAAATATGTACACAGTTGTACACACATTATCAAATTACACGTACCCTCGTGAGCGTGTGAGAACATTTAGATTTTTGACCAGAAAATGGACATTTATGACGAAATTAAGATTGTAAGTTTATGACAGAAGCTTAAATATTTTAACATATTTACGGAAGAGCTTAACAACTTCATGACTGATGTGTCACTACAAGATATAGGCGGGTCCAGAGAGGGGAGGAGGCAGGGGGCTTAATTGAATCAACGGGGGCTTAATTTGGAGGCCCCATACATCCTGGTTAAATGAAATTAAGTGAAATGTTTGAATGCTTAATTGCTTATGTCCACGTTGCTTCAATTAAGTCCCTCGACCCTACCCCTCTGGATCCGCCTATGCAAACTAACAAACAAACAAGCACTTTATTTCAGACTCAACAGGTACAAACATTATACAAGAGGTCCATAGAAGATTAAGAGATAGTTGTCTGGAGCACTGACTAAGTAGGTCAGTGAATCACTGTGCATAATGAACATACAATTGCTACGCCAATGCTTCCAGATTTGAGATTTATAAAATATATCGGAGACCAGTCCACTAACCATGGCTTTTATTATCTTATTTATTGACTGACTCACCAAACCTAGTGATAAATCTAAATACAAAATTGCGAATGACACTGGCACAGTTAGGCACCTTATTGACTACAAACAGCATACTGACACTAGAAGGAGCACCATTTATAAATCTTGGAGTCCTTAATAAACTCCTAAAAATATTATTATATGCAACATATATTTTCCTCAACTTATACATCCAGTAGTTGCACCACAAATGAGCTGTATACATTGGAGTACAAAAAGTTTTGAACAAAATCAACTTAACATCTAATGTACACATATGAAATTTTCTAACTAAAGTATTTCCCTGAGCATATAATTGTCTACATTGCCTTAGAATATCACAGTCATCTGAAAGACTATCAGTTAGTATGTGGCCAAGATACTTAGTCTGGGTTACTTCTGACAGCACCATACCATTCAATTGAAATTCAGGAAATTTTATATACTTGTAGACCTTGGTCCTCATAATCATAACATGACTTTAAGCAGGATTATATTTTATGTCGTTATCCTTCCCATACCTTTCACACACCTTCAAAAGTGTGCTGAGCCCTTTTACAGATCGAGAAATAAGAACTAGATCATCTGCATACATCAGATGATTAACAATCATTGTACCAATATAGCAGCCTATTTTACAAGTGTTCAGCATAACAGATAGATTATCCATGTAAACACTGAATAAGTAGAGGGATAATATCCCTCCCTGCCTGTGCCTGACACCAATGGTCACAGAGAATGGCTCTGAATTAACCCCACCCCATCTTACAATCATTGTCTGGTGATTACACCAGAATATTAATATACGGACCAAGTAACCAGGTATATTATGATTTACAAGTTTCATGAATAATTTGTCATGATTAACACGATTAAATGCCTTAGAGGTATCCAGGAAACACAAAAATACATTAGCATCAAGAGTTTGGTATTTACACACACACACACACACACACACAGTACTGTGTTTCTTTGTGAAACCAAATTAATTATCACTAGTATACAGGTAACATTCAAGTCTATTAATGAGTGTATCTTCAAACACCCAAGACATAATACTGGCCAATAGTCCAGGCAATTTGTAGTTAGACCTGGGCAAAATTGCTTCAGAAGCTTTCTAAACTGTTTCCAGCTCAGGAACCATTGCCGAATAACATATCCAAAATCCGACAAAATTGGACCCCGGGAACACCCCCAAAAATGAAATTCAAAATGGCGGACTGGATGTTTCCTACGAAAAAAAAAATATATATAATTTACGCTTTTATTTATAGAGATACATTTGATGCTTTTTCTTTCAGTTGTAATGTTTTAAATAATTCAACAATATACAACACAACCAGTTATTACGCAAATATAATGTTATATAGCTTTTTACAGATTTTTATAATCAATAATACAACAATTATTTTTTTCCCAGTTTCAAGTTATGTTCATTACAGAAGAAGTGATACCTCGTCACAAACATACAGAAATTAATCCTCTTCATCACTATCATCGGATAGATTACCGGTACTTGGGTTGTTATCGCAACCACTGATTTGGCACTCGCCACAAGCGGCTGAACAGGGCATTCCATTACGCTTGCATCCACATCTTGAAGTAGCACATTTCGTCTTGCAGGAGCAGCGGATCATGTTGAGTAGATAATTTGGAGCTGGAGGTCCACTGTTCTGCATCGATCTTCTCTTCTGTAGACTTCCAGATTAGTATTTGAAAGTATGTGCGAAAGCTGTGGTACTTTGTGGACGCATCGGTAGGTGGCAAACGTTCGGGTGTAACAAAAGATTTAGCTGTAGCTACCTTTTCAACTAACATTCGATGACGTAGTGCGTTAGTGGATTCAAGTGTTTTGCAGCCATACAACAGAAGCATTGCCTTTCTTCCAGCGGCTTCAATGTCAGAGTGTTGGCAACAATCAGAACAGAATGTATTTGCAACTGAACGGAGTTCAGCCACCTTCATCAGTGTGTCGAATGCTTTGGCTTTACCGATCGAAAAAATTCTGGATGTGCTATCACAGCCCGTGAAAGCATGCACAAACAGGAGATACTTGCAGATGTCATTGCCTAACAATGATTGAATGCTGAGAATATCATACACAGGATTAGGAGATGGTCCCCGTCTTATATCGCTGCGATAGTACAACTTGAAACCACTGTCCTTGGCATGGTACAGAAGGAGAATCAGCAAGTCGGTGTCTTCCCCTATTACTGTTGTAGTTGCATTTTCTGATGAGGAAACTGCTGCACGAACGATGTCCACATCAGCATCCCCATCTGCGTTGTGAACAGTACACCCGTGCTTCTTCAACATCTCACCTACGAGGGAAATAAATGCTTGCTTGTTGTTTTCATTAGCCAAGAAGTGTTCCTTCTGGCCAACAAACTTCATGCTTGGACTGAGATTCACATTTCTGCTTGTCTTGGTGCTGCGTCTTCTGTGGGTCATGTCCTTGATCGTAGGAGAGCTGCTGTAGCCATCAAAAACAATGATTGCTTTTCCATATGTTTTCAGAGTGAAATCGGCATATGAGTTGGCGATGCTGTCATATGTTTCATCTTGACGCCAGGAAACACGATGTAGTAGAGATCCACCATCCAATACGTACTGGTCTGTGCACTGAATTTCTTGAACTTCTTCCATGCGTAAAGTGTCAGTGTATTTGATTATTGCATGAGCTAGCTGAGACTTATCGGGTTTCCTCAAGATACTTCGTGATTCGAACAATGCAGGAGGATATGCACACAGTTCGTAACACATGACATCTTCAAGATTCATGTCTCCGCCAGTGGCAACAGTCATCATTCTCTGAAACAGTAGTGCAGGATCTACTTCTATATCTGAAGCATCAGTGATCACAACGGCAGAAGCAGATCCTAGTGTTTTCACTTTGTCAGATCTTTTGGCAGAATATGTAAAGGCTTGTTTCCCAATCATTTTTACGACAATGTTCGTACCGATTGAATGCAATTGATGAACGTTAACTCCAGGATCAGCAGTTAGCCCTGTTACAATGTTGCAGAGACCCGAGGTAGAATGGAATGGGGATAAGGATTCCAGACGTTCAAGTACTTTCTTCATGTCATTACTGTCCCTGATTTGTCTACTTCCCCTCATTTCCTTGTGCTGTTCACTACTTTCCAACAAAACTCTGGTGTATTCCTGCATTGCTAAGTTATAAGTGGAACACAGAGGCATAGAAAAGAGCCACGTTGTCCTTTGGATGTCTGTAAATCCACTTCCGCGTGTCAGTCCGCCTCTGCTTTTCAGGGAACGCATTAGTACTTGTTCTATCACCAGGTCTGTGCCGAGTCCGGCCCATAATCTGTCGCTTCTTCTTCTTACCACAAACTTACCTTCCTGGAACATTTTGTTAACGGCTGGATTTTCAGAAGGCAAACTTAACATTTTCTGCAGGTACAGGTATATCGATTTCAGGTAATTGTGATGTCCGGCTGCTGCAATTATGGGGATGGTCTCCAGCATAGCTTGCAAGTGCAAATCCCACGAGCCGGTTCTGTCTGCTGTTATCAAGGAACGTGCAATGTTGATCATTCGCTGATATTCCAACCAGAGTTGACTTGTTTGCGAAGTAGATTGTAGGTCAGTTTTCTTCGCATCCAAAGTGGTAGCAATCTGAGACAATGCATTCGAAGATTCCACATCCTCAACTGATTGTTTGGCGGTCATAACATCGTCGAGCAGGTCACAAGCTTCCTTATGGAGGTCATGAGGAGTTCCATCTTCATTACGAGGGAAAACGTCTGCGACTAGTAAGGTACTAAGAGCTGCATCTACTATCATATGACCACGTATCGCTCTTGAAACAGCTTTTCCAGACATCATGTGTTGCACGGCATTTGGTCCGTATATTTCTTGAAGTACTTCAGACAATCCTGAACCATTCATAAGAGTACCGACTGCTCCCAAAAGATTCATCAGAGTGTGAAATGATCCCAGCATTAAAACAATGTCCTGCAGGTCTCTCTGTTCATTGATGATTTGGGAAGCTTTCCAGAACAAAGGCTGATCAAAGGTAATAATGCATGGGACTTTTTGATCGCGTGCTATCTTGCTCAAATATAGTAATGTCGAAAATATGCAGGTCATGTCAGTTGGCGACATATCTATGATGGGAAGGAACGTGATCGACGCCACACCTGGATGTGAGACACTTGATCCACCGTGAATTGCCTGCATTGTTCCGGACCAACTTGGACCTGATCTTTCTGCTGAAGATATCTGCCAGAGAAGACTAAGTCGACTTATGGTGGCAGTGGGTACTGGAAGTTCGCGGAATGAGATGTCCCTCAACATGCTTCTCGCGTGTCTATATTCCCTAATGTCAACGGTTGCAATCTTCTTAATGTCATTGTCACCAACATTACGCCTGTGAATAGAAGGGTGGATCTTGATCTTCGGAGTTATTGCGGCAATCATACCCATTCCATGAAAGGTATTCTTCCCATCCAAAGTGCAGACATCATGATCGACGTTATCTGCTGCTAGAAGGACTGCAGTGTTTTCATCAACAGTAAAAGAGCCAGACCCACTTGCCAGCGCCGCGTTTCTTTCGAATCTTGTTACTTCTGCATACGACGAACAGTAACCCAGCTGATGGAGAACGTCAATAAGGTACCTTGACCTAAAGTTGTGGTGTAGCTGAACCGACAAACCGATCTGTAGTGGACATAGTAATCCTCTAGGACGGGTTGCTTGCATAATGCTCTGCCCAATTGCACCTATTTTTCTTGAAGCATCCTGTCCCGCAAATGCTTTTGATAATAGCAATTTCAGACTGTTGGGAATGTAATCAAGAGCACTTTCTGCAGTGATGTCATTTGGAGATGGATACACATCTTTTCTAGGCGAGTCGACAGACTTGATATCACTTCTGATTATTTTTGCAGCAGCTTCTACTAGGTAAATCTTCTGTAGCTCTATATCTATATCACATTCTTTCGACTTTTTGTGATAATCTATAAGAATTTCATTAGCTGTCTCTCGTAGTGTTACTACATCTGCCTTCCCACTTTCACCTGATATTATGATCTTGTCTCCGTAACGTTCTAAAAGCTTTCTCTTCATGTGCCTGCGTTCGTAGACAGAGCTCTGACTTCCTTGAAGATATTCCTCCATTTTGGAAATTAGGTCTCCAATCAACAGTTGTTCATCATCATTCTCTTCCAGGTAAGCACAGGTCTGAAGGAATGCTTGGTGTTGCTCTTCATTAGTTGGTCTCCCTTTCTTCGAATCATGATCGTCGGAGGAGTATGCGCGAGGAATGTTTTTTCCACTTCGAAAATTTACGCTGCAGGTGTGATGGTAGACACAATCTGCAGCAGGAAGATCACGAAGATAATACTCCAGACGGCCTTTTACATTAAACGACCATTCATCGCAGCGGCTTTCACAGCACCTTTTTATGGTTTCGGAGAACTCTGTAGTTCTTATTTTGACATGCTCTGATTTTGGTTTGTGTTTGGAAAAAAAGTCCACAAAGGTATCACAAAACAAACAGTGAGTAGCACTGGAAAATGCGTATTCATGAAAACGAGCACTTTTCCTTGGTATTGCCTCGGCTGCGGTCTGTCGCTTCTTTATTTCAATGGTCTTTTTATCCGTAAACCTTTTCCTACATACAACGTGAACACTTATTCCAGCTGTTGCAACAACATCGCTTCCACGGCTGCGGCTGGATGCATTTATACCATCTGCTCCTTTTTGCGAGATGTGAACCACTTCCTGTCCGCTGTCCAATTTCTCCTTACAAATCACGCACAATTCTTCAGGGGTCTGCATTCTTGAAGGCGGACGCACACCGAGTCAGCCGTACACCGAGTCAGTCTGAAACAGAAAACACAAATTAATAAACTGTGTTGCAGTATTTAAAAGGAGTACATAATAACAGTTTTAAAGAAAATGACAAGCACAAATACGCAGATTTGATAGTGGGTAGTAGGAATTAAAGAGTTGTATATAATATAAGTTTATAAAGATGTAGCAATGTCCATTCTCACATACACTCCATACAGTATATTTTATTTACATTACGTGACGTCATAGTTTAATACTAGCCGCCTAATACAATTTTTAGTGTCATATAGGTTAATTTAGAAACGAAAATGTGTTTTAAAATATTTTACTGATCAAGAAAAACGTCATAACTCTCTCTACAAAGCGAAATTAAAATTTATTGTATTTCGTAGGAAACTGCCAGTCCGCCATTTTGAATTTCATTTTTGGGGGTGTTCCCGGGGTCCAATTTTGTCGGATTTTGGATATGTTATTCTGCAATGGTTCCTGAGCTGGAAACAGTTTAGAAAGCTTCTGAAGCAATTTTGCCCAGGTTGAAGCTATTTTTGCTCTAGATTGCCTGGACTACAAGGCTATTGGCCTATCCTATAGTTATCTTTACTGTTGATTTTACCCTTTTTATCTTTTAGTACTGGCACCAAAACAACGGATATCATTGTATTCGGCAAAACACCATGGATGAGTAAACCTGTAAAGCACAAAGCTAACAGATGCTCAGCAGAAATACCATCAATACCACATTCTTTGTTACAATGTAAACATTTTATGTCCTGTTTAGTCTCAAATACACTAACTCTTATATCTGGACTATAGGCAGAGATGGGCAAGATCACCAACTTTGGTGATCTTGAAGATCAAGATCAGATCACCAGAAAAATGTGATCTTGAAGATCAAGATCAGATCACCAGAAAAATGTGATCTTGAAGATCCAGATCAAGATCGTGATCTTGAAGATCACTTTTCAAGATCACTTTTTAAGATCACTTTTATATGAATTGAAAAAAGTTGTACTCTTGTAGAGTAAACAAAAACAAATTATTTTGTTAATCACTCCTGAAAAGTATCACTCCTAATACTCCCCTGAGGGCTGAGGCAATACAAGCATCGCATCCTACCCATGTCACCTGATCTAAACCACGGGGATTGACGATTCCCCTTTCAGTTTTCAGGTGGTAAACTTAAAACTTAGTATTATCATAACTTATCAGCAAAGAAAAAACTATTAATGACCTACATATAGTTTTTAGTTCTATTTTTCTCAATTCTCATTTCACCAGGTCCATAACCAGTGGCGTTCCTCATATGGGCAATATGGGCAGCCGCACAGGGCGGCATTTGTGGAGGGGCGGCATGAGCGCCTGCAAAAAAAAAAAAAAAAAATAAGAATAAATAAATAAAGAAATAAATAAAAATAAAAAATAAAATAAAATAAAATAATAAAAAAGATCAATAAATATATTTTTATTAATAAAAAACCATCTATTGCATTTTCCATAAACCTTCCCATAAAAGACCTAAACAATGCAAAATGCTTCCAGATTAATATTATTGGGAATAAAGGCCCATACTTTAACATATGTAATGTTATTTTTCTGGGTTTGGTTAAATAGTGAAATGTATATTATTTATTACAGAACGAATCTTCACACTAAGCCACTAAGGTCTGTCAAATAACCGCAAATGGATAAGAAGAGGTCAAAACTATCAGGTGCTCAGTTTAGAAAAAAGAGGAAAGAAGAAGAGGAGAAACGAGCAAAAGATAAAGGTATAGAGCTATGTCATCTACTCTTCACTGCTATATTGCACTGCTATTTTGTGATATAGCTTTCTGAGTCATTTGAAGTGTACTATTATGTATATAATTAGCCATTAACCAAGGAGGTTGTATTATTCATTTGTTTCCTATTCTAAAAGTTTAATAAATTGTGCTTAATAACATGTTAAATTAATTGTACTAGCCTATTCATGCATTGGTCTGTTATGTTCTATTTACTATTTGCAGGGGCACTTTTGAAATATTTTGGAACACCCTCTGCCACTAGCCAGGATGAGAAGCCATCTACTTCTGCCATTATTGAGGCTGAGGAGCCATCTACCTCCTCAGCCTCACATATGTCTCCACAAATGCAGTCTGATCCTGAGGATGAAGACCCATTTGCGTTCTACTTCTCCCCGGCAGGACTCTTCAGGTGAGTTTGTGTGCACATATGTCTGTGAGTGTGTGCGTGTGTGTGTATGTGTATGTGTGTGCATCCCTGCAAAGCATTTTGCAAACAGTTATAAATTATAATGTTATTATCACTGGGTCTGGGTTACTGGGTATGTGTGGTCAGTGGCGGTCCTAGCTTACATGACGCCCTGGGCGAACCTCACCTTCAGCGCCCCCCCCCCTGTTCGCCAACACACACACATTCGAATCCCCCCAAAATAAAGGACAGACATAACTCTTTCACAAAATAACTTTTTATTGGACTAATTGTTGGAACTTCAGAACCAAAACAAAGACTCAAATTTCTGAATTTTACAAATCCTTCATCACGTAAATAGAATAACTCACTTAAGAGAATGTAATTATGATACTATGAACAGGAAAAATACAAATTAAATTGCACAACTGCCATAAATAAACTAGAGAATCAAATTTCTAAATTGTACAAATGCTCTATCACATAAATAGAATAAGACACTTAAGAGAGGGTAATTATTATGCTACACTTTGAACAAGAAACAAAATAAATTGCACCACAGCACAACTGCCATCTAAAGCCTGACTCTTCTTACCTTCCTTGATGCAAAGTCATGAATTAAATCATCATATGAAATCTGCTCAGCAATTGTATGATTTATACTGATGATGGCCAGACCGGTAAGGCGTTCCTGTGACATAGTTGACCTCAGGTAGGATTTGATGAGCTTCAGCTTTGAAAAGCTCCTCTCTGCTTCAGCAACAGTGACTGGAAGAGTAAGACCAATTCTGAGAGCAGTCCACAAATTTGGATATATTTCAGAGAGCTCACTTTCATGGATAAATGTCAGCAGTTCAAGCAAGGATATGGTCTTTGATGGCAAGTCAGGCAAGTTCTTCAGCTCCTGTGCAAGCTCTCTGCCATCCAAGTCAGATTGTCCCTTAAAGTGTAGTGTAGTACTAAGGTTCACACATTGTTCTGTCAGCTCCTCAAATGTGAGATTTTGGAAATGTGTCAGCACTCCAAACTTCTCTCCCACAATTTCCAACGTGGAAAATCTTTCCTGAATGGCTGATGTTGCAGCATCAACCACTGCATTGAAAAATGTCACCTCCAGCTTCTTCAAAGCATCAATCAAGGGCTCATCAGATGCTTCATAGGAGAAGTGCCGCTTTGTGGACCTCAGCCGTTTTTGTTTTAACACAGCCTCCACATTCATTTGTTCACAGATATCTGTGGCTGCCATTTGTGCAGCCACAAAACCTGTTGCCCTGTAATTGCGGAGACCTCTCTCTGTTTTTTTTAGGAGATTTACTGCAACATCAACGTGCATGCTAGGAGACTGCATCTGCTTGCTCACATGCTGAATTTGGCACAACAGGTCATGCCACACCACTGAACAAATGGCGAAGCGGTATGACCCAACCTCCTCTGACAGAGATTGAGCCTCGACCTTTATTACAGAGTCTTTGGTGTGGTCCCTCACCTCGATCAGTGCATCTCTCACTGCAGCTGCCTGATATCTCAGGGGCTCCACACTCTTGATCTTGCTTTCCCACCTTGTATCAGACCACATCTTCAATGTGATGTTCACATGTTTTTTAAAATGGCCCATCGTTGTGTGGAGGCTGAAAACAAGTTGTAAAGCTTCTGCAAGATGCCAAAGTAACTTGTGGCATCAATAGATCCCTTAGCAGCATCGGCCACAAGCAAATTCAGAGAATGAGCCCACATGGAACAAACAGAGCTCTGGGATTAATTTCTAGGAGCCTGGATTGAACACCCTTGTTTTTTCCCCTCATGTTGGCCCCGTTGTCGTATGATTGTCCTCTACAGTCCATGAAAGGAACTTTTAGCTCCTCCAGTCTCTTCAGAATCAGAGATGCCAAATGTTGACCAGTGGACTCCTCTGCCTCCAAAAACCCCATGAAATGTTCCTTTATATGGGGCTTCCCCTCCAGTGACACAACCCGAATCACAACTGACAACTGTTCAGTGTGGCTGATATCTGGAGTGCAATCTAGAATTATTGAAAAAAACTTTGATTGTTTGATGTCGCTCACCATTGCTGAAATGGTCTTGCTGCTCGACAAATCAATGAGTTCGTTTTGTATGTGGTGGCCGAGGTAGCTGGTGTGACTGGAGGTCCCTTTTTGGACACGGTTAATGTGCTCTTGCATTATAGGATCAAATTGTGCCATCAGTTCAACTTCTTTCAGAAAATTGCCATTTGATGGTGAGAACAATTTTTCTGTATGTCCCCTTAGTGCCAAATTCCTAACTGCCAGAGAATGCACAATAGCAGTGAGACGTGTCAGCACCGCTCTCCATCTCAACTTCTCAGCCTCCAGAAGTGCCATCTCCTGCTTGTCAATGGTCTCCCCCTTTCTCATCCTCACTGCCAGTTCTTTCCAGATTTTCATAGAATTTAGGTGTTCTGAACTGTTGTCATGTGATGTGAGCAATGAGCTTGCATGCTTCCAGTCCGAGAGTCCCAAACTTGTTAAATTTATTTTCCTCTTGGAAAATAATGTACAACAGAAACAGAAAAGGCTGTTGTTTTTTAAGGAATAGACCAACCAACTTCTGGTTATATTTTCCCCACTAACCAATGACTTCCTGAAGTATTGATGGTGGAAACTTCTTCCGTCACTGTCGTTTCTAGGGAATACAAAGTCAGATGGTACTTGACTTGGTCCCCTGGAAACCAGTTGTGTCCGAATTCTCTCAGTCAGAACTGAAGGCCAGTTAGCAGGGTCGGTGGACAGAGACTCATCCTCAGGAGGCGATTCTGCTCCAGGCCTTTCTAATAGAAAGAACAAGAGCATTACTCATTAGTATACACACCTAAGTTAGATAACACATTATTCACAGCACTTTGTTATGGTGGTGGTGTTATGGAATTATGGTGGTGAAACACCACACATACCCAGTAACCCAGACCCAGTGATAATAACATTATAATTTATAACTGTTTGCAAAATGCTTTGCAGGGATGCACACACATACACATACACACACGCACACACTCACAGACATATGTGCACACAAACTCACCTGAAGAGTCCTGCCGGGGAGAAGTAGAAGCAAATGGGTCTTCATCCTCAGGATCAGACTGCATTTGTGGAGACATATGTGAGGCTGAGGAGGTAGATGGCTCCTCAGCCTCAATAATGGCAGAAGTAGACGGCTTCTCATCCTGGCTAGTGGCAGAGGGTGTTCCAAAATATTTCAAAAGTGCCCCTGCAAATAGTAAAATAGAACATAACAGACCAATGCATGAATAGGCTAGTACAATTAATTTAACATGTTATTAAGCACAATTTATTAAACTTTTAGAATAGGAAACAAATGAATAATACAACCTCCTTGGTTAATGGCTAATTATATACATAATAGTACACTTCAAATGACTCAGAAAGCTATATCACAAAATAGCAGTGCAATATAGCAGTGAAGAGTAGATGACATAGCTCTATACCTTTATCTTTTGCTCGTTTCTCCTCTTCTTCTTTCCTCTTTTTTCTAAACTGAGCACCTGATAGCTTGACCTCTTCTTATCCATTTGCGGTTATTTGACAGACCTTAGTGGCTTAGTGTGAAGATTCGTTCTGTAATAAATAATAACATTTCACTATTTAACCAAACCCAGAAAAATAACATTACATATGTTAAGTATGGGCCTTTATTCCCAATAATATTAATCTGGAAGCATTTTGCATTGTTTAGGTCTTTTATGGGAAGGTTTATGGAAAATGCAATAGATGGTTTTTTATTAATAAAAATATATTTATTGATCTTTTTATTTATTTATTTTATTTTATTTTTTATTTTTATTTATTTCTTTATTTATTTATTCTTATTTTTTTTTTTTTTTTTTTGCAGGCGCTCATGCCGCCCCTCCACAAATGCCGCCCTGTGCGGCTGCCCATATTGCCCATATGAGGAACCGCCACTGACACCACCACCATAACAAAGTGCTGTGAATAATGTGTTATCTAACTTAGGTGTGTATACTAATGAGTAATGCTCTTGTTCTTTCTATTAGAAAGCCTGGAGCAGAATCGCCTCCTGAGGATGAGTCTCTGTCCACCGACCCTGCTAACTGGCCTTCAGTTCTGACTGAGAGAATTCGGACACAACTGGTTTCCAGGGGACCAAGTCAAGTACCATCTGACTTTGTATTCCCTAGAAACGACAGTGACGGAAGAAGTTTCCATCATCAATACTTCAGGAAGTCATTGGTTAGTGGGGAAAATATAACCAGAAGTTGGTTGGTCTATTCCTTAAAAAACAACAGCCTTTTCTGTTTCTGTTGTACATTATTTTCCAAGAGGAAAATAAATTTAACAAGTTTGGGACTCTCGGACTGGAAGCATGCAAGCTCATTGCTCACATCACATGACCAGTTCAGAACACCTAAATTCTATGAAAATCTGGAAAGAACTGGCAGTGAGGATGAGAAAGGGGGAGACCATTGACAAGCAGGAGATGGCACTTCTGGAGGCTGAGAAGTTGAGATGGAGAGCGGTGCTGACACGTCTCACTGCTATTGTGCATTCTCTGGCAGTTAGGAATTTGGCACTAAGGGGACATACAGAAAAATTGTTCTCACCATCAAATGGCAATTTTCTGAAAGAAGTTGAACTGATGGCACAATTTGATCCTATAATGCAAGAGCACATTAACCGTGTCCAAAAAGGGACCTCCAGTCACACCAGCTACCTCGGCCACACATACAAAACGAACTCATTGATTTGTCGAGCAGCAAGACCATTTCAGCAATGGTGAGCGACATCAAACAATCAAAGTTTTTTTCAATAATTCTAGATTGCACTCCAGATATCAGCCACACTGAACAGTTGTCAGTTGTGATTCGGGTTGTGTCACTGGAGGGGAAGCCCCATATAAAGGAACATTTCATGGGGTTTTTGGAGGCAGAGGAGTCCACTGGTCAACATTTGGCATCTCTGATTCTGAAGAGACTGGAGGAGCTAAAAGTTCCTTTCATGGACTGTAGAGGACAATCATACGACAACGGGGCCAACATGAGGGGAAAAAACAAGGGTGTTCAATCCAGGCTCCTAGAAATTAATCCCAGAGCTCTGTTTGTTCCATGTGGGGCTCATTCTCTGAATTTGCTTGTGGCCGATGCTGCTAAGGGATCTATTGATGCCACAAGTTACTTTGGCATCTTGCAGAAGCTTTACAACTTGTTTTCAGCCTCCACACAACGATGGGCCATTTTGAAAAAACATGTGAACATCACATTGAAGATGTGGTCTGATACAAGGTGGGAAAGCAAGATCAAGAGTGTGGAGCCCCTGAGATATCAGGCAGCTGCAGTGAGAGATGCACTGATCGAGGTGAGGGACCACACCAAAGACTGTAATAAAGGTCGAGGCTCAATCTCTGTCAGAGGAGGTTGGGTCATACCGCTTCGCCATTTGTTCAGTGGTGTGGCATGACCTGTTGTGCCAAATTCAGCATGTGAGCAAGCAGATGCAGTCTCCTAGCATGCACGTTGATGTTGCAGTAAATCTCCTAAAAAAAACAGAGAGAGGTCTCCGCAATTACAGGGCAACAGGTTTTGTGGCTGCACAAATGGCAGCCACAGATATCTGTGAACAAATGAATGTGGAGGCTGTGTTAAAACAAAAACGGCTGAGGTCCACAAAGCGGCACTTCTCCTATGAAGCATCTGATGAGCCCTTGATTGATGCTTTGAAGAAGCTGGAGGTGACATTTTTCAATGCAGTGGTTGATGCTGCAACATCAGCCATTCAGGAAAGATTTTCCACGTTGGAAATTGTGGGAGAGAAGTTTGGAGTGCTGACACATTTCCAAAATCTCACATTTGAGGAGCTGACAGAACAATGTGTGAACCTTAGTACTACACTACACTTTAAGGGACAATCTGACTTGGATGGCAGAGAGCTTGCACAGGAGCTGAAGAACTTGCCTGACTTGCCATCAAAGACCATATCCTTGCTTGAACTGCTGACATTTATCCATGAAAGGAGCTCTCTGAAATATATCCAAATTTGTGGACTGCTCTCAGAATTGGTCTTACTCTTCCAGTCACTGTTGCTGAAGCAGAGAGGAGCTTTTCAAAGCTGAAGCTCATCAAATCCTACCTGAGGTCAACTATGTCACAGGAACGCCTTACCGGTCTGGCCATCATCAGTATAAATCATACAATTGCTGAGCAGATTTCATATGATGATTTAATTCATGACTTTGCATCAAGGAAGGTAAGAAGAGTCAGGCTTTAGATGGCAGTTGTGCTGTGGTGCAATTTATTTTGTTTCTTGTTCAAAGTGTAGCATAATAATTACCCTCTCTTAAGTGTCTTATTCTATTTATGTGATAGAGCATTTGTACAATTTAGAAATTTGATTCTCTAGTTTATTTATGGCAGTTGTGCAATTTAATTTGTATTTTTCCTGTTCATAGTATCATAATTACATTCTCTTAAGTGAGTTATTCTATTTACGTGATGAAGGATTTGTAAAATTCAGAAATTTGAGTCTTTGTTTTGGTTCTGAAGTTCCAACAATTAGTCCAATAAAAAGTTATTTTGTGAAAGAGTTATGTCTGTCCTTTATTTTGGGGGGATTCGAATGTGTGTGTGTTGGCGAACAGGGGGGGGGGCGCTGAAGGTGAGGTTCGCCCAGGGCGTCATGTAAGCTAGGACCGCCACTGTCCATAACCCATATCAATGAATGGTCAGCATATATAAGTAAACATTTTTTACATAGAATTTAATTTTACAGTTTTACTGCAGTACGCAATTACTGACAATATAAGGGTAAAAACCGCAAGTTAAGAGTGTTAATTTAATGTTCAACCGCTGTAAACATTTGCTTTCAGCAAAACCAATTGTTCAAAGTTACCATCCGAGAGACGACTTCGTTTGGGGCTATGAACCATGCCAACAAACGAAAACAACCGTTCCACTGGTGCAGCGGAAGGTAGCGTGGTGTTATACCTCTTGAAGATCTTCTTTATAGCAGGATACCTATCTAAAGAGTCGAGTGCCTTACTGGTGTCCTGCAAATAATTGAGGACTTCCAAGTCTTCCTTGTTGTTAGGAGCAGAGAATGAGCCGTCCATAGTTCTGAAGAAATCGTCTTCAGATGATGAGTCTGAGTTCACCGAACTATTACCACTGCTGTCAGAATTACAATTTCTTACAGCCATTTGCAGCTTGTCTTTTACTTGAGACTTGATTGCTTCATGATCGCCGAAATTAGGCCCTTGCAACAATGATATCCATCTAAGTTTGAAATACGGATGAGATACTGAGGCCAAAATGGCATCAGTTACCTCGGGGCTCAACGACAAAAAATGACCAAATCTGGCATTGAAGCCAGAGACGACTGCTGCCAGTAATGGCATGCAGTGTCTCAAGCGCAGGTCGTTTGGTTGGATAGGGTCCAATCTTGCGAGGGCATCTTGAGTCACTAGGACTGTTGGAAGAAGACAACCGTAGTAGCATTCTTTCTCTGCCTGTAATTTGTTGAGGGCTGCTGCAATTGGTTTTAGAACAGACAAATATTCTGAAATAAATTCCAATTCATTGTCTTTGAGGATGGGTAGATTCAGTTCTTCAAGAGCTACATTCACGTCGTTCTTATGTTTTATATTTGGCTTAATGAGTCGTACATTGAGTTCCATCGGGTGACGCATGGGTACCTAAATTGGACGCCAGTTATTTCCTGTATTTTTTCTGCTGACTTGGGTTTACCAGCAGCATTCCACAGCGCCGAACATTTTCCCATTGCAGAATGCTTTATCTTCTTTAGTCCAGGTGAATTCAGTCCTTTATCTGCATCAGTTGTTGCTACCAAGTTCAATGTGTGGGAGGCACATCGAATATGGGATGATAGTTTCACTGACTCCTCTCCATGCTCTCCTGAATGTTCAGGAAAGTTGCTGATGATAACCTCTTCATCTGAATCTTTTTCATCATCATCTTCATCTGCATCATCTTCATCAATGTCGCCAGTACGATTCTGAACACGAACACCGAACTCTTTAAAGCATTTCACCATGTTCGATGCATTGTCGGTGACTGTAGATACAACTTTTCTATAAGATAAACCATGCTCCGAGTTGATCCTGTCCAATATTCCAGCAATTTTATCAAAGCTATGTGTTCCACGAAATCTTCGGCATGCCAGTGCAGCTGATCCTCGCGACAAGTCATCATTGATCTGTAATGTAAGAATATAAAATCAATGTTTATATGAACATTTTTTTAAGCTTAATTTAATAATATTGGTTAGACACGCACCAGCTAAACTGCGCCACCAAACATTGAAGAGAAGAACTATGTGATATAAAGGAGGCAATTCAGCGATGAGTCGCCTACCATACCACCACATCAGTGACCCATCCCATAAGAGCAAAATGTGGAAGAGTCCATATTCACAGCCTGTGAATATGGACTCTTCCACATTTTGCTGTGAATCAGACACAATGACAGATGACAGAATCAGTGAATTAGTGTGAAATTACTGTGAATCACAGCAAAATGAAGACTCACCAAATTAATGAATGTGGAACACATGTCGAATAATTGAAAAGATTATACTCTAAGTCTATCAGACTATCAGTCTATCACCAATGGTCAATTTATCAATTATATAAAAATAATACACTAAATCAATAGCATACCCAATGCGCAGTGACTCCCATGAAACTGCGGTGATTAGTTGACCATATGTCGCATGTAACACACACATGGTCAACTGCTGCCAGTTTTGCTTGTATGTCTTCCTTCATTGTACTGGTTGTTGTTGCAAGAGATCTAGCCAGGGTGCGTCTAGATGGCACCTGAACAGCCGGGTTGACGTCTGAAAAAAATATTTAAAAATTAAAACAAATACAATAGATTAGCTATGGAAAAATATCAAAATATTTAGCTAGGCTAGCGATAGTCTAATGTTCATACAAATAATATGATTAATTATTTTAATCAGATATTAGCTATGGAAAAAATAGCAAAATATTTGAGTTATACTAACATGAAAGAAGATCCTTAAATTCATGTAGTTCAACTAGGCTCAATGGTAGGAGCCCATTAGCCACAAGCGAGAGAATCTTCTTTTCAAGGATATCCTTGCATATTGGTGGTCCTGGTTTTTGCTTGGAAATGTGGAACATGCTTAGTGTTGACTGCTTGGCAATTTTGGCAGGGCCAGCATTGCTGCCGCTGGCATCTTCTTCTTTAGCTGGACGCTTGCGAGATTTCTTCCCGATTCATATTCACCCAAAAGATCCGAATGTAGTTTCTGCACAAGAAAATAAATTATTATCATGCGGAGAGACTTCTTGAACACCCTGTATAATATTTATCAGAGTATCAAACTTCTAGTTGAAATTAATACTTAACAAGATTCTAAAATTTTGTTATCTTTAACTAAAATTATTTTCACCATGATCAGTGCATTTTTATCCTATGTTAAATTGAAAGCCGAATTTCGTCCTTCAGTAACTAAATAGGAGAAATTACAGACATGGATCAGACAGAGAGAAAGACAGATACACCTGGCGTTTTATTATAGTTGGATATCGGCAGTTTTTAATGTAGTTACTAGTCCATAATCTATTAATATCTGACGTGCACAATATATTCAAATGGACGTCTATGTAAATGTAGCATTAGTCTTGTATGGCACCAGTCACTTAAAATATGACTTGAACCATTATGTTAATGTTGCTACTTACTACTTAGTTACTAAGTAGTACTAACCCTGAGGTGCCTCAGAAGATTGCTTGTTGAGTCGAGGCCAGCAGACAGAATTGTAGTTTTCTTTGTACACTGCATACAAATAACTTTGATAATGTTTCCAGTTTTTTCGACAATTTGAAAATATTTTCCGTTCAATAGCACAGATTGATCCTTATTACCAACATTGTTATCTAAATATATTGAATACTGTTCTGGTGACAACCTAGAATATTTGGTTCCCTTGGGAGCCTGTTGAAGTTGTAAAATTGCACTCATTATTAAAAAATTCAATCTGTAAATAAAATATGTTTAGAATTAATAGAACACTTTTAACATAATTGCACAGTAAATTACACTTTTTACGAGCCTAAATTCCACAGCAACTACACCTTCCATGAGCCCACGCATGACGCAAGTCACCCAACTAACAGAAAACATAAACAGTCGGTGTTGAACAAAGTTGCCACCAGATGTCGCTTGGACAAAAATCAAATGACATTCGCATAGCGGCATATTTAAGAATCTGAAATTAAAAGTGATCTTGAAGTCTAAAGTGATCTTCAAGATCAAGATCACAAGAAATAAAGTGATCTTAGATCAAGATCAAGATCACCATAATAAAAGTGATCTTCAAGATCAAGATCAGATCACGATCTTGATCTTCAAGATCACGATCTGATCTTGAAGATCAAGATCGTGCCCATCTCTGACTATAGGTAGCATCACAGTTAACATTATTGTTCTTATGTACAGAGTTGAATAACTCACTGTAGTGTTCCTTCCATAATTTGACTATATTCTCAGTCCCAGTTACATTTTCAATATTAGCAGGAAGAGACATTGCACTATTATTCATTGTTTTTAATTCTTCCCAAAAAATTTCTTGGATTCTTACTGGTAAACTTTCTAGCCAGATCATCCCTGCCTAACTCATCCTCATATTTTTTTATATACCTTAATGCATACTTGAATCTGGCATTAACCCCTCTGTTTTTGTTGTAATACAGGGCCTTGCCTTGGCTTCCCTTGTTCACACCACATTACAAAAGCATCTGTGGATACATTATGACGTTCAGCTACATAATCGCTCCAGCCAGGTCTACATCATACTGTGACATTTTTAATGACACCGAAAATCGTTCTAACCTTTTCCTGGTGTATGAAATTCATTTATCATTGATTTATTTTATCATTTGTTTCATTGTGACTGATTGATTTGTGTGGGTTTGTATTAGCTATTAATATTTCAGCTCAGACTGCCCAAGGAATGAAAATTTTTTACTCAGTACTTTTATTTTTTCTATATCTTATACTGCATATTTTGGCATTTAAAGACCTGTATGAACAAATTGTCTTCTCTCTCAATAATGTTAGCCTAGACTTAAATACCTTTAGGAGAAAAAATTATACTCGTACATGTAGTCTAGGCTGAGTTACCCAATAATCCATTTTCAATGGTGCGACAACATTCAAGGGTAGACGCGTGTGGGTAGAGTACTTTGGGAAACCCGGAAATTTGTACGCCAACATTTGTACGACGGACGGAAATTTATACGCCAGCATTTGTACGCCAGAACATTTATACGACTGGAAATTTATACGCCAAGCATTTGTACGACGGAAATTTATACGTTATACGCAAGAAATTCATGATCAGTTAATAAAATTGAATTTGAAACTAGGTAAGTTAAAAAACAAATTATCACAAATTATGAAATTACATATTACAATAATTAAATGCATAATTGAAACTAGATTTCAGCTTATCAATTTAAGAGAAAATGTAACTAGCGATATACAGAACGAATGTCATTTAAAAAATCGAACAAATCTTACGAGTTTTTTCTCATTAATCTCTAGACCTAACCTGACCTAACCTAACCTAACCTAACCTAACCTAACGAATGTCATTTAAAAAATCTGAGAACAAATCTTGCGAGTTTTTCTCATTAATCTCCAGACTTAACCTAACCTAACCAAACGAATGTCATTTAAAAAATCGGAGAACAAATCTTGCAAGTTTTTTCTCATTAATCTCCAGACCTAACCTAACCTAACCTAACGAATGTCATTTAAAAAGTCGGAGAACAAAATTTAATCTTGCGAGTTTTTTCTCATTAATCTCCAGTCCTGACCTAACCTAACCTAACCTAACCACCTGTACCTATTCAATAACCATTTACCTACCTGTTAATCCTTTAATGCGCTGTGATACATGATAAAATTTAAAATTCTTCAAATTGAAATATTTTCAAAATATTTAAATAATGTTTACTTTTATTTATTTATTTATTTTTTTGCACCTGTGCTTATGTTTATATAAAAAAATGAAGTCACGGTTATTATCATGGGTAGATCGCATACTTAAGTCAAAAAAGTCCGGTAGAACGCATACTTAAGTCAAAAAAGTCCGGTAGAACGCATACTTAAATTACCGTCGTACAAATGTCAGTCGTATAAATTTCCAGTCGTACAAATGCTGGCGTATAAATTTCCGTCATACAAATGTTGACGTACAAATTTCCGCACATGGTACTTTGGCATATTAATTACGCTCCCTGCCGGAAAATGTATTGTCGTATTGACACAATAATTGGAGCAAATGCTTTGTCCAATTATTATCGGATTTCTGGAGTTAAGTTCAAGGTTTATAAAGTATAAAGAAGAAATTTTATAATATATATATATATATATATATATATATATATATATATATTATATTATTAAAATTTCTTCTTTATACTTTATAAACCTTGAACTTAACTCCAGAAATCCGATAATAATTGGACAAAGCATTTGCTCCAATTATTGTGTCAATACGACAATACATTTTCCGGCAGGGAGCGTAATTAATATGCCAAAGTACCATGTGCGGAAATTTGTACGTCAACATTTGTATGACGGAAATTTATACGCCAGCATTTGTACGACTGGAAATTTATACGACTGACATTTGTACGACGGTAATTTAAGTATGCGTTCTACCGGACTTTTTTGACTTAAGTATGCGTTCTACCGGACTTTTTTGACTTAAGTATGCGATCTACCCATGATAATAACCGTGACTTCATTTTTTTATATAAACATAAGCACAGGTGCAAAAAAATAAATATATATATATATATATATATAAGGGTGATTCAAAGTGTATGCCAAATTTGGTGAATTTTAAATAAAATTTACTATGTGCTACCAGGCGTCAAAGTTTCCCTCTTTTTCAATTTGTTTGTTTTTACAACTTTTGATTTTATGTTTAATTGTTTATATTTCAGAATTTTTAATTAATGGTTTATATACTAGCTTGCTTTTAATTGTTGCTTGGAACTCGTAATTTTGATACCAATTAATCGATTATGGAAGCTAGGCCTAACTCACCATCACCCAGTTGCTCATTTGGGAGAAGTTCTACAAGAAAAGAAACTGAAGTATGGCTAATTGGGCAGCCCTCTGCAGTACTAAAAACATCCGTATTACCATCAGAGAAGGAAATGATGGCCCTCTTCATGCACTACAGAAATATTAAAAAGCAAGACATTAGAGAATCATGCTGCTCTACTGCAGATGATGTGCTAGCAGTTTGGAAAAAGCAGGAATACCAGCAAAACAAAGAATACATGTAGTAGATAAAATTCAAGGAATACTGAAGGAATGACAGCTGCTTAAGAAAAACAAAGCAAACAAATTGAAAAGATCACAAAATTTAAATAATAAAGAAGAAAAATGAAAAGATAAACTGGAAAACTTATTTGACATTGCTCATGAGAATGCTATGCAGCTTATAAAAAATAGAAGATGATAAGAAATTCTTGAAAATGCAACGTGAGAAAGGACGTCATGGAAAAATGGGTACCATTGATAAGGCTGTTGCTAAAAAAGAGCAAAGAGCAGCAGAAAAGCAACAACGTTATGAAAAGAGGAAAGCAGAAGAGATCAAAAGAAAGAAGAGTGAAGAGGCTGTCATACTCACCAGTACATCATCAGAATCAGAATCAGAGGAGAGTAAAAAGTGATGAATCTGGTTCTGTGCTGCACAACCTTCAACATGGAAAAGTAAGGTTGGCAAACGTAGAAAATTGTTTGATGATAAATTATTAGGAAGTCTTGATGTTGCAAAATTGAGTGACAGAAATGCGTCTCTTTTTAATGCAAACAATCAGACATCCCTTGAATGGGACAGCTGCGAACAAATAAAATGCATGTGTTTCAATACAACGGCAGCCAATACTGGTCCTAGAAATGGTGCAGCTATTCTTCTAGAACAAAAATTCGACAACGATTTATTGTGGCTGGCATGTCGACACCATATATTTGAAATTATGCTGGAAGCTGTTGTTTCAAAGTCTTTATCACCATCTTCTAGCCCAGATATAGTCCTTTTTAAGAAGTTCAGAGAAAAATGGTCAAGCATTAATAAGGAGGACTACGAGACAGCATTATCAGATCCAGATATCTATGAAAATATTCATGACATCAAAGATGACATAATTATATTTGCAACAAATCAACTAGATACATTCCAACCAAGAGACGATTACCTAGAACTATTGCAGTTAACAATTATTTTTTTGGGAGGTGAACCAAAAGGTGGAATCAAATTTAAACATCCAGCGGGACTTCATCGGGCTAGGTGGATGGCCAAAATTACATATTCATTAAAAATTTTTATGTTCAAATCTCAGTTCAAAATTTCAGTAAAAGACAAAAAAGGACAAAAAGACATCTGTCTATTTGCTACTCGGTTATATGTAAAGGCATGGTTTACAGCTCCTGTGCCATCTTGCGCTCCTCGTCTTGCTCTGGAATTATTACAGAATCTTGTAGTCTACAAACAAATAAATGACACAATTGCATTTGTTGCTATTAAAAAACTGTTAGGTCACCTCAGTAGTATAGCCGAAAAAGGGGAGTGCAAGAATGTTGCAAGTTATTATGTAATGTTGCGAAGGGGGTGGGGTTGTTGCAAAGGGGGTGGGGGTTGTTGAAAAAAAAGAAAAAAAAGTACTGGCCTTTGTTGCCAACCGGGGTTGCAAGGGGCATGCAACTTGGGGGCGGAGTTCTCACCATGGCTATTCCCCCCAAACGGCCAGAGAGAAAGGAGGAGAGAAAGGAGGAGAGGTGTTCACCTGGCAGGAGCGAAGTGCATATTAAGACTTCAGCCGAGTAGGCTTGTTTTATAGGCTCCTAATCAGCCAGAATCAGCCAGTTGGCTGAGCCAAGGAGTAGAGAGACACCTGAAGGAGAGAGACACCTGAAGGAGAGAGAGAGAGAGAGAGAGAGAGACACCTGAAGGAGAGAGAGAGAGACACCTGTAGGAGAGAGAGGAGTTCTCCCCCAAGTTATTTTCGTTTTCCTAACCTAAGAGGCCTCTAAGGGGTTTTACCAAAGGGCCTGAAAGAGAAGGACCAGAGGTCCTTGCTCGGCTGGGAGCCGAGCTTGAATGATTCTTTCATCAGCTTCTCGGTCTTTTATAAACCTCTATTCTGGCTGAGTTGCCAGATAGCGCCATGTATTCAGTTGCTGAGTTGTCAGATCACGCCATGTATTCAGCTGCTGAGTTGCCAGATCGCAGCATCAGATAGCGACATGTATTCCAGAAAACCATATATTAATCATCCATTGTGTACCACAATTGAATTCAATTAAATTCTGTTTATTAAATAAATAATTTTTACACACTTAATTTTTATTATAAATAATTGAACGAAACAATATGAAAATTTACGAAACAATTCAATTAAAAGTTGAAATTATCCAAAATACAATCCGCTATAACGGGGTCGGACGACATGAGAGATCTTCCTTCCAGACCGCTCTTGATATATATATATAATATATATATATATATAATAAACGAATAAACAACTCGCACACACACACACACCTGAGGGTTGAGAGACCTTCCCCCCAATCCCTGATAAGTCTCCCTTCACTTCAAATGAAGAGAAATTTATGAAACACACGCTTGTCTGTGCACAAAGCATATAAAACACCATAATATATTTATATAGTTAATCAATCGAGCCCCATCTATATATATATATACTCGTACATTCCCCAGCTGTGTTTGTATATGAACAACTCGTGCACACACACCCCGGAAACAAATGCATTTTTTCATCTCTCCTGGGGATCTTCTGATTGGATTATCGACCCACAGTTTAATGTGGAAACGAATGCTCTTTTTAAAATATAATTAGAGGATATATATATGGAAGGGCTGTAGTATCTCGTTTCGCCGAAATAAAATCAAAACATACGATCGTGTTCGCATCAATTCGAATCGTCCCTGACCTTTTTCGGCCCGAGGGAATATCCTTCTACAAGCTATTCGAGCAGAAACCACCACTTACTTCAAATATTAATATTTTCATTATTATTATTTCTACAATGAAAATATTTACGCATAATTTGTATGGTATCATATTCTTAGCTAACTTCTCTGTTATTGAAAGAAATACACACAATTATATTAAATAACAATCCGCGAAAGAAATAAGGTAGGCATACCTGAATTTACTAATATATATATATATATATATATATATATATATATAGAAAGAGAGCGAGAGTTTTGTTCAAATAAAGGATTCCAAATAATATTTCCATTTACTCAGTTTTCCAATGAGTTATTAGTAATATAACAGAATTAACAAAGTTACCCAATAAATAAATCGTTAGACTGAAAATTATCATATTCACAAATCTACACACACACACACACACCTGTATATATTACGAAAATCAGGAAAAATGCCAAACGTGTATTAATTTAAATGATCCTAAACGTATATTATAAGAAATTAATTACTATTTTCACCTTTTAAGAGAGCCATTTATTATAAGAATTTATTTACTCAATATAAGAAATTAAACGCGCGCGTAATATATATAACTCAAAACACACGTGCCTGCGTTGAAACCTTTGAAAGGTGTGGGCGTTCACAGAGGAATTTTTGCTGGAACTTCCTCTCTCTCTCCTCCCTTCTCTCTCCAAATCTTAGCTTTCACACAAGCACACACACACACACACTGTATATATATATATATATCATGAAAATCAGGAAAATAACAAACGTATATTAATTTAAATGAAACTAACATACGAGCCTCATTCCCCAACCCGGCTATATATATATAATATATATATATATATATATATATATATAATACGAATAAACTCGTGCACACACACACACTTCCCGGAAACCAATGCATTTTTTCATCTCTCCGTGGAGCAGAAAAAATATTACGCGCTTTTCATCTTAAAGTGAATTAAAGCAATTTTATGAAAAAGAATATGAATTTCAGAACTAAGTTAACATTTATACAAGGCTAGAAGCTTTATCAACTCCTAATTTATTTCTCAAGGAAAAATACCAAACGTATATTAATTTAAATGAAACTAAACGTATATTAATTTAAAACAAATGAATTTTCTCCTTTTAAGAAATTAATCAATAAACGTACGCGAAACACACGTGTTCTCCCGAAATCTTTTGAGGTAGGACGCGAGCATACATTCGTCATCGTGTCCCAAGAGGATTTTCTCCCCATAATTTTACCTTTCTTGAAGTCACATCGACCAAAAAACTCTCCTGACTCCCTTTCTTATCGAATTGTGAAAAATTACTAATAAATTGTAAGTAAAAATAAAAACCACTTTTGGAAATCATACAATGTTTTGCATTGTATAAAAAACATTGCAACTGTTTGGGAGGATGTTACTGCGATTGAAAATGTCGATGAAATTAATAGAAAAATAATGCTACTAGCCAATACCATCAATATATATATATATATGGCGTGATGTAGTATCTCGCTTCGCCGAAATAAAATCAAAACATTCGATCGTATTCACAAATCTACACACACACACACACACGCCCCGGAAACCAATGCATTTTTCATCTCTCCGTGGAGCAGAACGAATCACACGTGCTCGCCTTGATGAATTTAATGTTAATGAAATCGTCAAGTAGAATATTATGTTCTATTACATCAATCACCTTACTCAAATCCACCGCCAATACCCTCAATTTAGTAATAATAACAACTATCTCTCATACACTATATATATATATATATATATATATATATATATATATATATATATGGACTTTCACCGAATTAAAACAAATCACTAAGCAGTTAAAAGATTTCGCTCTATTATCATATTCACAAATCCACACACACACACACACACACACACACACACACACACACACACACACGTTGTGCAAATTTGATGAATTGTACTTTTTTAATAAAATATATTTCCTGTTTTGGTTATAATGTACTTTTTTCATAAAATATTTTTCCTGGTTGGGGACAATCATCAAACCTGTGTAAGATAGCCATCCTATATCAAGAACCTTTTCCTAAATATCTTCTTAGCTGTATTAACATCTTTGCAAGAAAAAGAGAGAGTTGTATCAGATGCAAACAATATGAAGTTCTGTGTATCAGATGAACGTGGAAGGTCATTTATATATAATAAAATAACATTGGCTCCTGCATTGAGCCCCATGGTGTTTGGCAAGCGCTTTAGTAGGGCAAAACCTTATTTGCTGATACAAAATTGTATCTATCGGGCAAATAACTTTTAATTCAATCACTGATTGCCCCTCTAAAACCGTAACAATACAAATTAATAAGTAGAATATTATGGTCTATTACATCAAACACCTTACGCAAATCCACCGCCAATACCCCAGAAAATGCATATGATCCCTTTCCAGATAGAATCCTAGTCCAATCTTATTTGGTTTTAGAATTTATAAATCTTAAAAATCCTAGTGCAATCGTATTTGGCTTTAGAATTTATAAATCTTAAAAAGATGTAGGAAAACACAAAGGAGAAAATGAATTCCTAACATGCATTTACATGCTCAAATATACGTAATAATAATAATAATAATAATGTTAACAATAAACATATATACTATTCAAATACTATGGGTCATAGGTGCCAGGTACTCATAGTCACTGTCAGAGCTGGGCAATAAATACATTGAATGTATTTAAATACTAAATACTAAATACATGGGAGAAATGTATTTAAATACTAAATACTAAATACATTTTACGAATGTATTTAGATACTAAATACAAAATACATCAATTGTATTTAAATACATTTGTAAATACATTTTAAATACATACAAATTTTAACATATGCATTCACTAATTCACTAAGCCATGACACGCACACGATAAAGAAATCAACCGCTTTCGACTAAGAGTGGCACACAACGGATTGAACTGACACGTTGAAACATGAACCATGCTGTACTACACTGTCGACGCGTCGTACTGTGCTAGTACAGAACGTGTATTAAACCAGTAAAAGTATTTACATTTTTATATTTTGAGTATTTAAATAAATTGTATTTAAATACTGTATTTAAATACATGAAAAACAATGTATTTATAAATACAGTTCTAAATACACAAATGTATTTAAATACGTATTTAAATACAAATGTATTTAAATACTGCCCAGCTCTGGTCACTGTCATCAAAATGAATTAGCCACAGTCTACTAAGGGCCTACTAAAATCCCACCAAAGACGTCTCGAGTCTAGCATCAGACTTTTTAAATCACAAAGTGTGTGGACTACATTTGCAAGCAAGTTAGAGGTCTTAGTGACAGAATGGGTTATCTGCTACCATCAAAGTAGCGTATTTATCTACAGTTAATACCGCGTCAGAGTAGATAGCTGACTGATCTCAGTTTTAGTAGGTTACCCCAGATTTTTTCTGTATGCCCTATCCAGTATTTGTCTGCATCCTCAAAATAACTGTATCTGCTCTTATTTAGCTATTTGTTAACTGTAGTTAAACAGCAGTGAACAGTCCTCAAACAGTATGGACCTGGCAAGATTGTTGAAGCCAGAAAGTTCTCCATAATTAGTGATTGAACCATTCTTCTTATTTGAGTATACAAATCAGCGCCAGGGAATAGTCTTATGGCTCATTTTTAATAGAAAATATTGTTTCAGGCACTGTCTCTACAGTTTTCAAACCTAAGTGACATATTAGGTAAGAAAGAGCAGGAGTTTGGAACAGACTTAATAAAAATAAGTTTAACCCTTTCAGTCACACCCAAAATGCTTTTAATATAAGTTACCCAAATGTAGTTTAATGTAAGAGTAAAGTACATATACATATTGAGAGAATTGTTGGCCGTACCATTTTAAATTTTTACATTCAGGTAGCTATTATTATTATTATTATAGATTTTGGGCATGTGTGTGTTTTTCACACATTAGGATCATCATTCTTTACAATTTTCTAGTTCATGTAATCATTGTATGAAAATTATAAGTATATTTATTACTTTTGACATGTTCCACATACTCTTTAGTTTGAGACTTAAGGTTTTATCCAAAACAAAATGTTTGTTATTCTGTTAAAATGATTACAAAAGTCTTAAATTTTCTTCAAAAATCCAGCATGGTTAAGCAAACTTAAATAAAATTTTTAGCCAACATTTCATTCGAAGGTGATATTGCTAGATACTTAAATTGTCATTCATAGGCTCTTGAAAAATGTAATGAATTTAAAATTAATTACTTTACATGTCACAAATACAAATTTAAGATATGTCTATAGTGAACTAATCAGATGTTATGTAGACAATAAATAATTGTAGGTCTTGAATTTATGATAATTGTTGTAGGACTCATAATCTAATTGCTGACAATTAGAAAAAAGAAAGAATTCAATAGTTTAGCCATAAAGTAAATAAAATAAACATTTAATTTGGTTTTGTACATATAGCTATTTAGTTTATAGATATAGACTAAATTTATTTCGCATTAGCTAATTGATAAAACATTTATACATAATACGAGGTAAGATTGAATCCACATCAACACCAAATTTTAGTCGCCAAAATAACAGTCTGAGCATTGTGTAGAAGCTTCAAATTTGTTATGCCAATACAATTTCTGGTGGGCTTTTCAATTTTGCAAGCTAAAAGGCTGCGGATCAAATAGTTTCTGAGTTACAAGGGCTTAAATATGGCACCATTTTGAAGCTTGCATCAATTCCTCCCACTTTTACGACTCTACCATTATCAAAAGTTTTAGTTCACAGCCGTTTCAATACTCCTAATAGTCTCTATGGGTTGTAAATTTATGAGTGAAATAAAAAATAACCAAAAAAGGATTTATTTTTATTTTCAAAAATTTGCAAAAGTTGATATTTTCACAAAATTTGCAAAATTAACATCAACTTTGAGGCTTAATATAAAGGTGTCTGAAATTAGTCAGGAAGTTGATACTTCTAGTAAAGAAAGATACATATGTGTACAAAAACATATATTAAGGAATAGATCTCAACTCAACTCCTTCATATAGTTTTGCTATTCAAAGAAAAGTACTTTGTGAAAATTCTGAATTTTTTCAAAATTTTGAAATGTTTAAATTTCTTTTTACAACATTGAATTGTAATTTTACTTCCATTTTATTACTTGGTAAGTTAATTCACAAATGTTAAATTAGCTGAAACCAGAAACTGCATGATTAATAACTGCAAAACATGTCCTGGTTTAAATGAATTACGGGATTGGCTTCTTATCATTTTTGAAAACAATGATTATGACACGGATGATGAGGTATCCTTTAAGCAGTGGCTTCATACAGACTATATCCAACTGGTCTCAATGACAAAAAGTGTTTCGAGTGTAGTAGAAGACATATGTGAAAGTGTAAAAAAGTTGAAAGTACACCATTTCATAGCAAAACCCCAATGATTCTACAGCATTAGTGCTTGTTGACTTCTCTGAAAACTATAGTTTTATAATTCAGGATGCTGTACAAGGGCATCACTGGGACAATACCCAAGCTACCTTGCATCCGGTAGTCTGCTATCAAAAAGTTGATGGTGAACTAAAAGTTACAAATTTTTGTGTAATATCAGATTCACTTACACTACACACAACACAACTGCAGTTCATTCTTTTTATATGAAGCCTTGAAATTACTTAAAAGTCAGAATCCTAAACTAAAACATATTTGTTACGTTAGCGATGGCGCAGCAAGTCAATATGAAAAGTATAAAAACATCATTAATTCAGTGTTACATGAAAAAGATTTCCAACATAACATGTGAATGGAACTTTTTTGCCTCCTCTCACGGAAAGAGCCCCCTGTGATGGTGTTGGTGGCACTGTCAAATAGTGATGAAAATTTCTTTAACGTACAACTTTCCTTCCTCAATGCTACACAAGAAAATGTGGCTTACCAATATAAACCTGGTACATATGTGGCCTGTTTCTATGAAGGTGACTGGTTTTGGAAACATAGTTGAAGTGTGTGATACTGAGAAGGATCTATTAGTAAATTTCATGAAAAAGAATCCTTTTAAATGGCCTGAACAAGAGGACGTTTGCTGGATTCCATTCCAACATGTATTGTGTTCAATTGAACCACCTACAGTTGCTGAGAAAATGGGGAGACAGTACAAGTTATCAAATGATTGTTTATCTAAAATTGAGGAGTATTTAAAAAAAAAGCCTAAGTAAATTCAATCAAGAGTTACAGTTACATTTGCCGTTTTAAAACAGGTTTGTAAATTTCAACAAAAGGGCAAAAATCCAGACTAAAAAGCAAAAACATTGATACAACATTAAATTTGATTAATTTGGTTAATATTCATCTTTTCACCCTCTCACGCGCGGATAAATCAGTATAATATATTGAATTGCCATTGAAAACTGACTAAGAAAATATATATCTTATGTTGTGCAAATTTGTTGAAATGTACTTTTTTTAATAAAATATATTTCCTGTTTTGGCTATAATGTACTTTTTTCATAAAATATTTTTCCTGGTTGGGCTATTTTTCACTACTCTGTGATTTAATTAGCTGATTGGGATTTGTTCTGGCTATTTTTCAAATTGGATTCAGTTTAGTAGTGTTTGTGATAGAATTATGACGTGCCACTCGTGTGATTTTGACCTGAGTAGTCATGTGTCCTAGATGAAGACAAAGGATTGGATGTTTTTATCAATTACGGCGTTATTCTCTCATCCTTAACTTGCCCAAAATGTGACAGTGAGTGCCTAACACGAAAAGATCAGAAGATATTTAGGTGAAATAACCAATATCAGCCTGTTAGGTTAATTGAATGTACGGCTAGGTTAATTGAATACCTGGTCAGGTCAACTATACACCCTTGATGAGCCAATAAAACATGTTTATGGCCTACATTTCTAATTTTAAACATTATAACTGAATGCTCAGTGTGTGAAAAAGTCATATATATTAGGGTGGTCCAAAAAGTTAAAGCATCGACTAAGTTCTCTCCACAAGGTTGGTTTTATGCCTCTTGGTGTGGACAGTATTTGTGCAAAGTTTCACGTTATTCGGTTGATATGTAGGGGTCGCCCCACTTGCCCCCTTTTTGAAAATTTGGGAAAATATATAGACAACTGAATAACTAAATTTTTTTTTGGTTCTCAAAGAATATGAAAGAAAACAGTAAGACAATAGGACATGATAATGGGTGTATCTTCATTATTTCTTCTGCATCAGAGTCGCCTTGGATGGTATTGGTATCTGTTTTCGGTGGGCGGCTACGAGTTGTAGGAGGTACTGCTTCTGGTCCTCGTTTCGTGTCAAAGTGTCATTGTAGCGTTGTGCGAGAGCAATACCTCGCTCGGCAGCATCATTGACGACTTTCATCTTTAAGGCGCGATCTCTAAGTTCCCTGTAGTTCTTGTCATTTGGCCATTCCCGTGGATCTTTTTGAAGTAACTGGCGCGCTTCCTCCTTACCTCCAACTTTCAAGGCATCAAAGAGGGTCAATGTCCTTTTCGTGACGAAGGATGCCACATCATTTTCAACACCAGCTTCCGCCATGTCGATTCGTCGGGGGCAGCCATTCTTTTGGGGATGTTGGAGGTGTTGAACCATTCTCCTTTTGGTATCAGGATCGATCCTATTATCGAAGAAGGCCAGTCCAATCAGATGCTCCGACAAGTACCACAGGTGGCGTCTTAGAGCTGTCTTCGCCGCTTGTGCAGCTCCTCCGTGTGGATTTTTTCCAGAAGATGCAGCATTTTGAGATCATTGAGAGGAGCTTGTGTCCCCATTGGCGCTTCATGCCAGTACTGACGTAAATCAGACTGACAAATAAAGCCAGCTGAGTCACGTTTCGTTCTTCGCGTGCTGTGAGCTTGAATTGATAGTGAAAGAGGTAGATTTTGAGCGCATAAATCGCCTTCGCCATCCATCTCGCGTGGTGCATGGGACCCGGAACTCGGATAAAGAGTTGACCACCAGTCTTTCCCCCCAGGAAGAGCAAAGATAGTTCAAGGAACTCCTTGTAGTCGTCACGAGGTTGGCTTGCCTGAAGAGCGTTAGGTAAGTAAGTGAGCATCTCTTTTCTCATCTCTTGGAGTTGAGGGTTCTCGAACAAGCTGTCCGATGCTGAGACAAATGCTTCGTGGAGAGAGATGGCCATTCCTTTTGAAATCGCTTAAAAAGGCCTGTTTCAGGACTTCCTGTTGAGCCAAATATTGAGGCAAAGACATCAGCAAGTACGACTTCAAGTATATGATGTCGACAACCGATCCAAACTAGCTCGGACCCAATGCTTCTTCAATCCTGACACAGGCTCCGCGATGTAAACCCGTGTTTGACGCAGTGGTATCGAAGACGAGACCTCTCACATGCTGTTCCACATTCCATAATTTCAGTTTGAAGGCATGCCTGGGCCTGTGCTTCTCCAGTTCCTTGTTTCATCTTTGGGACACCAAGCAGCTTCTCCTGTCCATTGAATGTTATAAGGATTGCTATCCGATGCACATTCGTCTTCTTCCTTCAATGCCGGGGAGAAGCTTTCCGCCCAATGGAGAAGGACAGGGTCTTCTAGAGAGAATGATTCTAGGTCTTCTCGAGCTGCCTGTTCTCGCCCACTTTCTCTGTAGCGATGAATAGAGCTCCGAGAGCACGTCATCCCAGACAGATCATGCCCCGCGGCCTGTAATACAGCTCCAGTTACGAAAACAGCATTCCGGTCAGAAAGATTGGTGCGATCCATTGCTCCAATGACTTCTGGAGATTGGAAAATGTTCGTAACCTTGTTCTTGGGATGCTTGGTGCCGGAGCTTCAGACGAAGAAGGAATCGGAACCGATGGTCTATAGTCGTCGTCGTCTTGCGAAAAAAGGGAAGAAGAAGAAGAGGAAAGATCAATTGATGACACTCCTGCTTCTTCCAAATCTTTGTGTGTGCTTCATGCCTTGCCTTCCCTCTTGGCTTCCTTCTCCATTCTGGATCGCTTTCTGTCCTCTTGTGTAGTCGTTTCCTTATCAATGCCAGCCATGCTGCAAGAATTGACGTCCTTGCGCTGCATGGACAGGAAATTTCGGTCCTCAACGTTGACGATTGTTCTCATGGCATCACTGGTTGCGATGTCAAACAGTTCCTGGATGTCCGCTTTGAAGATGTCTTCATTCATTCTATCACTGGCACGTTGCCTGGTCCTGTGCTTCTTGAGTGTTTTGTAGCGGTCTAAAAGCTTTGAAAGCTTACGGACACAGGAGTCGATCCGTTGAGTTGGGATCCGCGCTCGGGTCCAGACTTCAATCACCCTCTGGCATGCCTGGTTCAGACTGTCGGAGGTGGTTTGCTTTTGATTGATGTGGTGGTATGCCCAAGAGGAGGGCGTCAAGGCATGTAGGGAGCCTTGACGTGGATAAAGTTCCAGTTGCCATCCCTAGAAGCCAAACTTTTGGAATTGATCGAGTTGAGCCATCGGACCTACGGAAGAAAAAGTACATTATATAATATATATATTCAGAGTGGGGCGACCTCTAAATATTCACCAATCACGCTGCAATTTGCACAGACCATGTGGACACTAAATGGACAAAAAACCACATTGTGGAGACTAAGAGAATTTTGAAATTTCCCCCTAGGATTTGGACCACCCTAATATATATATATATTATATTATATATATATATATATATATATATATATGTGTGTGGGAACGGTTCACGTTCCTCTTCACCACACCATTGCCTGCTCCAAAAACATCATTACCAAATATCTCTTCGGGCATTATTTATCTAGTTATTCTTAAAAGTCTCCAAAGTACGGGAACTCACAACTTCTTCATCTGAGCTATTCCAGAATTTTACTATTCTGTTTGAAAACTATGTGTACTAACTACGATTTACATCTTTGTTGAAAAAAAGCTTAAGGCCAGTGCCTCTTGTCCTATTATGCGATCTTTTGTGAAAGTTTCCGCATTAGGTTCAATCTAACATTATCCTTATTTCTAATCTCAATACAGTGAGTTGTAGGCTTAAGAGCATGGATTCACATTGACACCCAATTCTCGCTCCTTCTTTTCTTCATTTATCCAACTTCCAACCAAGTTATACCAAATTCTGGATTATGATCAGGGTTGTTTGGCTTAAACCATTTGGTTAAACCATGGTTTAAGTCATTTAAAAAAAAAAAAAAAGCCATCGGTTTTATAAAAACCATGGTATTTGGTTTTAAAAAAAAAGGTTTTTACCAGCCCTTGCCACGACCAACATGCATAACTTTACACTTTCCACATTAAATTTCATCACCCATCTATCAGCCCATAATCTACTTCATCAATAGCCTTTGCTTTTCATGACATCGTTTAAAGATCTTACATTTTAGAAATGTAGGCCATAAACATGTTTTATTGGCTCATCAAGGGTGTATAGTTGACCTGACCAGGTATTCAATTAACCTAGCGTACATTCAATTAACCTAACAGGCTGATATTGGTTATTTCACCTAATACTTCTGATCTTTTCGTGTTAGGCACTCACTGTCACATTTGGGCAAGTTAAGGATGAGAGAATAACGCCGTAATTGAAAAAACATCCAATCCTTTGTCTTCATCTAGGACACATGACTACTCAGGTCAAAATCACACGAGTGGCACGTCATAATTCTATCACAACACTACTAAACTGAATCCAATTTGAAAAATAGCCAGAACAAATCCCAATCAGCTAATTAAATCACAGAGTAGTGAAAAATAGCCCAACCAGGAAAATATTTTATGAAAAAAGTACATTATAGCCAAAACAGGAATATATTTTATTAAAAAAAGTACATTTCAACAAATTTGCACAACATAAGATATATATTTTCTTAGTCAGTTTTCAATGGCAATTCAATATATTATACTGATTTATCCGCGCGGTGAGAGGGTGAAAGATGAATATTAACCAAATTAATCAAATTTAATGTTGTATCAATGTTTTTGCTTTTTAGTCTGGATTTTTGCCCTTTTGTTGAAATTTACAAACCTGTTTTAAAACGGCAAATGTAACTGTAACTCTTGATTGAATTTACTTAGGCTTTTTTTTAAATACTCCTCAATTTTAGATAAACAATCATTTGATAACTTGTACTGTCTCCCCATTTTCTCAGCAACTGTAGGTGGTTCAATTGAACACAATACATGTTGGAATGGAATCCAGCAAACGTCCTCTTGTTCAGGCCATTTAAAAAGGATTCTTTTTCATGAAATTTACTAATAGATCCTTCTCAGTATCACACACTTCAACTATGTTTCCAACAAACCAGTCACCTTCATAGAAACAGGCCACATATGTACCAGGTTTATATTGGTAAGCCACATTTTCTTGTGTAGCATTGAGGAAGGAAAGTTGTACGTTAAAGAAATTTTCATCACTATTTGACAGTGCCACCAACACCATCACAGGGGGCTCTTTCCGTGAGAGGAGGCAAAAAAGTTCCATTCACATGTTAGTTGGAAATCTTTTTCATGTAACACTGAATTAATGATGTTTTTATACTTTTCATATTGACTTGCTGCGCCATCGCTAACGTAACAAATATGTTTTAGTTTAGGATTCTGACTTTTAAGTAATTTCAAGGCTTCATATAAAAAGAATGAACTGCAGTTGTGTTGTGTGTAGTGTAAGTGAATCTGATATTACACAAAAATTTGTAACTTTTAGTTCACCATCAACTTTTTGATAGCAGACTACCGGATGCAAGGTAGCTTGGGTATTGTCCCAGTGATGCCCTTGTACAGCATCCTGAATTATAAAACTATAGTTTTCAGAGAAGTCAACAAGCACTAATGCTGTAGAATCATTGGGGTTTTGCTATGAAATGGTGTACTTCAACTTTTTTACACTTTCACATATGTCTTCTACTACACTCGAAACACTTTTTGTCATTGAGACCAGTTGGATATAGTCTGTATGAAGCCACTGCTTAAAGGATACCTCATCATCCGTGTCATAATCATTGTTTTCAAAAATGATAAGAAGCCAATCCCGTAATTCATTTAAACCAGGACATGTTTTGCAGTTATTAATCATGCAGTTTCTGGTTTCAGCTAATTTAACATTTGTGAATTAACTTACCAAGTAATAAAATGGAAGTAAAATTACAATTCAATGTTGTAAAAAGAAATTTAAACATTTCAAAATTTTGAAAAAATTCAGAATTTTCACAAAGTACTTTTCTTTGAATAGCAAAACTATATGAAGGAGTTGAGTTGAGATCTATTCCTTAATATATGTTTTTGTACACATATGTATCTTTCTTTACTAGAAGTATCAACTTCCTGACTAATTTCAGACACCTTTATATTAAGCCTCAAAGTTGATGTTAATTTTGCAAATTTTGTGAAAATCAACTTTTGCAAATTTTTGAAAATAAAAATAAATCCTTTTTTGGTTATTTTTTATTTCACTCATAAATTTACAACCCATAGAGACTATTAGGAGTATTGAAACGGCTGTGAACTAAAACTTTTGATAATGGTAGAGTCGTAAAAGTGGGAGGAATTGATGCAAGCTTCAAAATGGTGCCATATTTAAGCCCTTGTAACTCAGAAACTATTTGATCCGCAGCCTTTTAGCTTGCAAAATTGAAAAGCCCACCAGAAATTGTATTGGCATAACAAATTTGAAGCTTCTACACAATGCTCAGACTGTTATTTTGGCGACTAAAATTTGGTGTTGATGTGGATTCAATCTTACCTCGTATTTATTATAAATGTTTTATCAATTAGCTAATGCGAAATAAATTTAGTCTATATCTATAACTAAATAGCTATATGTACAAAACCAAATTAAATGTTTATTTTATTTACTTTATGGCTAAACTATTGAATTCTTTCTTTTTTCTAATTGTCAGCAATTAGATTATGAGTCCTACAACAATTATCATAAATTCAAGACCTACAATTTATTTATTGTCTACATAACATCTGATTAGTTCACTATAGACATAGCTTAAATTTGTATTTGTGACATGTAAAGTAATTATTTTAAATTCATTACATTTTTCAAGAGCCTATGAATGACAATTTAAGTATCTAGCAATATCACCTTCGAATGAAATGTTGGCTAAAAATTTTTTTTAAGTTTGCTTAACCATGCTGGATTTTTGAAGAAAATTTAAGACTTTTGTAATCATTTTAACAGAATAACAAACATTTTTGTTTTGGATAAAACCTTAAGTCCAAACTAAAGAGTATGTGGAACATGTCAAAAGTAATAAATATACTTATAATTTTCATACAATGATTACATGAACTAGAAAATTGTAAAGAATGATGATCCTAATGTGTGAAAAACACACACATGCCAAAATCTATAATAATAATAATAATAGCTACCTGAATGTTAAAAATTTAAAATGGTACGCCAACAATTCTCTCAATATGTATATGTACTTTACTCTTACATTAACTACATTTGGGTAACTTATATTAAAAGCATTTTGGGTGTGACTGAAAGGGTTAAACTTATTTTTATTAAGTCTGTTCCAAACTCCTGCTCTTTCTTACCTAATATGTCACTTAGGTTTGAAAACTGTAGAGACAGTGCCTGAAACAATATTTTCTATTAAAAATGAGCCATAAGACTATTCCCTGGCGCTGATTTGTATACTCAAATAAGAAGAATGGTTCAATCACTAATTATGGAGAACTTTCTGGCTTCAACAATCTTGCCAGGTCCATACTGTTTGAGGACTGTTCACTGCTGTTTAACTACAGTTAACAAATAGCTAAATAAGAGCAGATACAGTTATTTTGAGGATGCAGACAAATACTGGATAGGGCATACAGAAAAAATCTGGGGTAACCTACTAAAACTGAGATCAGTCAGCTATCTACTCTGACGCGGTATTAACTGTAGATAAATACGCTACTTTGATGGTAGCAGATAACCCATTCTGTCACTAAGACCTCTAACTTGCTTGCAAATGTAGTCCACACACTTTGTGATTTAAAAAGTCTGATGCTAGACTCGAGACGTCTTTGGTGGGATTTAGTAGGCCCTTAGTAGACTGTGGCTAATTCATTTTGATGACAGTGACCAGAGCTGGGCAGTATTTAAATACATTTGTATTTAAATACGTATTTAAATACATTTGTGTATTTAGAACTGTATTTATAAATACATTGTTTTTCATGTATTTAAATACAGTATTTAAATACAATTTATTTAAATACTCAAAATATAAAAATGTAAATACTTTTACTGGTTTAATACACGTTCTGTACTAGCACAGTACGACGCGTCGACAGTGTAGTACAGCATGGTTCATGTTTCAACGTGTCAGTTCAATCCGTTGTGTGCCACTCTTAGTCGAAAGCGGTTGATTTCTTTATCGTGTGCGTGTCATGGCTTAGTGAATTAGTGAATGCATATGTTAAAATTTGTATGTATTTAAAATGTATTTACAAATGTATTTAAATACAATTGATGTATTTTGTATTTAGTATCTAAATACATTCGTAAAATGTATTTAGTATTTAGTATTTAAATACATTTCTCCCATGTATTTAGTATTTAGTATTTAAATACATTCAATGTATTTATTGCCCAGCTCTGACAGTGACTATGAGTACCTGGCACCTATGACCCATAGTATTTGAATAGTATATATGTTTATTGTTAACATTATTATTATTATTACGTATATTTGAGCATGTAAATGCATGTTAGGAATTCATTTTCTCCTTTGTGTTTTCCTACATCTTTTTAAGATTTATAAATTCTAAAGCCAAATACGATTGCACTAGGATTTTTAAGATTTATAAATTCTAAAACCAAATAAGATTGTACTAGGATTCTATCTGGAAAGGGATCATATGCATTTTCTGGGGTATTGGCGGTGGATTTGCGTAAGGTGTTTGATGTAATAGACCATAATATTCTACTTATTAATTTGTATTGTTACGGTTTTAGAGGGGCAATCAGTGATTGAATTAAAAGTTATTTGCCCGATAGATACAATTTTGTATCAGCAAATAAGGTTTTGCCCTACTAAAGCGCTTGCCAAACGCCATGGGGCTCAATGCAGGAGCCAATGTTATTTTATTATATATAAATGACCTTCCACGTTCATCTGATACACAGAACTTCATATTGTTTGCATCTGATACAACTCTCTCTTTTTCTTGCAAAGATGTTAATACAGCTAAGAAGATATTTAGGAAAAGGTTCTTGATATAGGATGGCTATCTTACACAGGTTTGATGATTGTCCCCAACCAGGAAAAATATTTTATGAAAAAAGTACATTATAACCAAAACAGGAAATATATTTTATTAAAAAAGTACAAATCATCAAATTTGCACAACGTACGTGTGTGTGGTGTGTGTGTGTGTGTGTGTAGATTTGTGAATATGATAATAGAGCGAAATCTTTTAACTGCTTAGTGATTTGTTTTAATTCGGTGAAAGTCCATATATATATATATATATATATATATATATATTATATATATAGTGTATGAGAGATAGTTGTTATTATTACTAAATTGAGGGTATTGGCGGTGGATTTGAGTAAGGTGATTGATGTAATAGAACATAATATTCTACTTGACGATTTCATTAACACTAAATTCATCAAGGCGAGCACGTGTGATTCGTTCTGCTCCACGGAGAGATGAAAATGCATTGGTTTCCGGGGCGTGTGTGTGTGTGTAGATTTGTGAATACGATCGAATGTTTTGATTTATTTCGGCGAAGCGAGATACTACATCACGCCATATATACATACATGTATATATTTTGGTATTGGCTAGTAGCATTATTTTTCTATTAATTTCATCGACATTTTCAATCGCAGTAACATCCTCCCAAACAGTTGCAATGTTTTTTATACAATGCAAAACATTGTATGATTTCCAAAAGTGGTTTTTATTTTTACTTACAATTTATTAGTAATTTTTCACAATTCGATAAGAAAGGGAGTCAGGAGAGTTTTTTTGGTCGATGACTTCAAGAAATGTAAAATTATGAGGAGAAATCCTCTTGGGACACGATGACGAATGTATGCTCGCGTCCTACCTCAAAAGATTTCGGAGAACACGTGTGTTTCGCGTACGTTTATTGATTAATTTCTTAAAAGGAGAAAATTCATTTGTTTTAAATTAATATACGTTTAGTTTCATTTAAATTAATATACGTTTGGTATTTTTCCTTGAGAAATAAATTAGGAGTTGATAAAGCTTCTAGCCTTGTATAAATGTTAACTTAGTTCTGAAATTCATATTCTTTTTCATAAAATTGCTTTAATTCACTTTAAGATGAAAAGCGCGTAATATTTTTTCTGCTCCACGGAGAGATGAAAAAAATACATTGGTTTCCGGGAAGTGTGTGTGTGTGCACGAGTTTATTCGTTTATTATATATATATATATATATATATATATATATATATATATATATATATAGCCGGGTTGGGGAATGAGGCTCGTATGTTAGTTTCATTTAAATTAATATACGTTTGTTATTTTCCTGATTTTCACGATATATATATATATACAGGTGTGTGTGCGTGTGTGTGCTTATGTGAAAGCTAAGATTTGGAGAGAAGGGAGACGAGAGAGAGAAGTTCCAGCAAAAATTCCTCTGTGAACGCCCACACCTTTCAAAGGTTTCAACGCAGGCACGTGTGTTTTGAGTTATATATATTACGCGCGCGTTTAATTTCTTATATTGAGTAAATAAATTCTTATAATAAATGGCTCTCTTAAAAGGTGAAAATAGTAATTAATTTCTTATAATATACGTTTAGGATCATTTAAATTATACACGTTTGGCATTTTTCCTGATTTTCGTAATATATACAGGTGTTGTGTGTGTGTGTGTGTGTGTGTAGATTTGTGAATATGATAATTTTCAGTCTAACGATTTATTTATTGGGTAACTTTGTTAATTCTGTTATATTACTAATAACTCATTGGAAAACTGAGTAAATGGAAATATTATTTGGATCCTTTATTTGAACAAAACTCTCGCTCTCTTTCTATATATATATATATATATATATATATATATATATAGTTATTAGTAAATTCAGGTATGCCTACCTTATTTCTTTCGCGGATTGTTATTTAATATAATTGTGTGTATTTCTTTCAATAACAGAGAAGTTAGCTAAGAATATGATACCATACAAATTATGCGTAAATATTTTCATTGTAGAAATAATAATAATGAAAATATTAATATTTGAAGTAAGTGGTGGTTTCTGCTCGAATAGCTTGTAGAAGGATATTCCCTCGGGCCGAAAAAGGTCTCTAGGGACGATTCGAATTGATGCGAACACGATCGTGTTTTGATTTTATTTCGGCGAAACGAGATACTACAGCCCTTCCATATATATATCCTCTAATTATATTTTAAAAAGAGCATTCGTTTCCACATTAAACTGTGGGTCGATAATCCAATCAGAAGATCCCCAGGAGAGATGAAAAAATGCATTTGTTTCCGGGGTGTGTGTGAGTGTGTGTGTGCACGAGTTGTTCATATACAAACACAGCTGGGGAATGTACGAGTATATACAGGGTGGGCGGAAAGTAGCTCCCTATTTTGGATTGGTAAAAAAATACGTATATTATCCATTTATTTCAGAAGAAATAATATGAAAAGGTAGGCATACATGGTAGGTTTTCTCTAAAATTCAATGTGGGCTCCAACTCTTTTCACCAGCTTCTGGAGCCGCCCAGGAATGGCGTCCACTGACTTTAGCAGGAACTCCGGCGGGATGGAGGACATGACTTCCCGAATTCGGTCCTCCAGTTCTTCCAATGTCCTCGGTTTGGTGCGGTAGACTTCTTCCTTTACCCACCCCAAAGAAAGAAGTCGCACGGTGTCAAGTCGGGGCTCCTGGCTGGCCATTGATGTGGACCACGACGACCCATCCAACGCCCAGGGAAGTGGGCATCCAGCCACTCACGGACAACAAGAGCGAAGTGCGGAGGGGCGCCATCTTGCATAAATATCAGATCGTCGATGTTCTCCCATGTGCTGACAACCGGCCAGACCTCGTTTCGCAACATAGCAAGGTACCGCTCAGCATTCATGATGTTGCGCAGAAGGAACGGGCCCACAACCTGATCTGAGGTCATACCACACCACACCGTTACACTGAACCGATTCTGCCGTTTTTCAGCGGTAACCGTGCGACTTCTTTCTTTGGGGGTGGGTAAAGGAAGAAGTCTACCGCACCAAACCGAGGACATTGGAAGAACTGGAGGACCGAATTCGGGAAGTCATGTCCTCCATCCCGCCGGAGTTCTGCTAAAGTCAGTGGACGCCATTCCTGGGCGGCTCCAGAAGCTGGTGGAAAGAGTTGGAGCCCACATTGAATTTTAGAGAAAACCTACCATGTATGCCTACCTTTTCATATTATTTCTTCTGAAATAAATGGATAATATACGTATTTTTTTACCAATCCAAAATAGGGAGCTACTTTCCGCCCACCCTGTATATATATAATATATATATATATATATATATATATATATATATATATATAGATGGGGCTCGATTGATTAACTATATAAATATATTATGGTGTTTTTATATGCTTTGTGCACAGACAAGCGTGTGTTTCATAAATTTATCTTCATTTTTTGTGAAGGGAGACTTACCAGGGATTGGGTGGAAGGTCTCTCAACCCTCAGGTGTGTGTGTGTGTGTGTGTGCGTGCGAGTTTATTCATTTATTATATATATATATATATATATATATATACACACATCAAGAGCGGTCTGGAAGGAAGATCTCTCATGTCGTCCGACCCCGTTATAGCGGATTGTATTTGGGATAATTTCAACTTTTAATTGAATTGTTTCGTAAATTTTCATATTGTTTCGTTGTTCAATTATTTATAATAAAAATTAAGTGTGTAAAAATTATTTATTTAATAAACAGAATTTAATTGGATTCAATTGTGGTACACAATGGATGATTAATATATGGTTTTCTGGAATACATGTCGCTATCTGATGCTGCGATCTGGCAACTCAGCAGCTGAATACATGGCGTGATCTGACAACTCAGCAACTGAATACATGGCGCTATCTGGCAACTCAGCCAGAATAGAGGTTTATAAAAGACCGAGAAGCTGATGAAAGAATCATTCAAGCTCGGCTCCCAGCCGAGCAAGGACCTCTGGTCCTTCTCTTTCAGGCCCTTTGGTAAAACCCCTTAGAGGCCTCTTAGGTTAGGAAAACGAAAATAACTTGGGGGAGAACTCCTCTCTCTCCTTCAGGTGTCTCTCTCTCTCTCTCCTTCAGGTGTACCCCTACCCCTTGGCTCAGCCAACTGGCTGATTCTGGCTGATTAGGAGCCTATAAAACAACGCCTACTCGGCTGAAGTCTTAATATGCACTTGGCTCCTGCCAGGTGAACACCTCTCCTCCTTTCTCTCCTCCTTTCTCTCTGGCCCTTTGGGGGGAATAGCTTGGGGGAGAACTCCGCCCCCAAGTTGCATGCCCCTTGCAACCCCGGTTTGCAACACAGGCTAGTACTCTTTTTTGCAACAACCCCACCCCCCTTTGCAACACCCCCACCCCCTTTGCAACATTACATAATAACTTGCAACATTCTTGCACTCTCCCCTTTTGCGGCTATACTACTCACCTCTGGTACCTATCAGAAGAACTGGTAGCCTTGGCCTTTTATGATGATGAAGTGCCTACTGAAACGAAAAACAAAATTGTAAAGGCCTTGCAAAATACAACAGAAACTCTTCCTGCAAAACGGGCTTTTCTAGATCCTGCACTTATTCCAACGAAAAAATAAGATTTTGTCATCAAATACTCAAAGATTCTTTACAATAACAGAATTTGGTTCAAAATTTTTACTCAAAGATGCTAAAGAATGGCATAATGATGAAGAGTATAACTCCGCTAAGAAATCTATCAAACAGTGGAAAGTCGTGAATGATATAGCGGAAAGAGGAGTAAAATTAATGGATGAATATAATAAAATACTAACACATGATGAAGATCAAAAACAATTCTTGCTACAAGTAGTGAAAAACTACAGGGCTGTTTACCCTGATAGAAAGAAAGAAACATTGATGAAGTAAGGACAGCTAATGTCTCAAATATCATGCTAGTTTAATTATGCATGCTTGTGGTTATGGTAGGACCTACGGGGGAGCTTTCCACATTAAAAAAAAGCAATGCGCCTTGTACTGTACCCCCTGGGTGGTGTGGAAAAATTTGACAATTTGAGTCGTTCTGTCAATTTTTAATTGCTGGTAGCAACCATTAAAAATTTGCTAAAATATTTTAGGATAGTTGGTTTTATGCTGAAATGAACCATTTAAAGGGTTGAACACATTAAAATATAAAAAAATTTTTTTTACCCCCATATTTGAATCACCCTATATATATATATATAATATATATATTATATATATATATATATATATATATATTAATATATATATATATATATATATATATATATATATATATAATAAAAGGACGTGTGTGTGTGTTCCAGCCATAACTCCAAAATGGAAGCAGTTACAAACATGAAACTTCACACATATTGATTAGGTCCCCAGGTTGTGCACCTGGGTGTTAATAAATTAAATAATTAAAATTACTGGGCCCGAAGGCCCCAGCACCGCGATTAAACTACAGAAAAGAACGCAGCAGTGAAAATTTTGAGCTTCACATTGTGTCAAGATTTCTGAATCTTCTGAAGATTTTCATGGCTAATTATTTGGTCAATAAAACTAACTACAGAAAAGAACACAGTCATGAAAATCTTGAGCTTCACATTTAATTAAAACTAGCAGAGCGACTCGGCGTTGCCGGGGTGGATGTTGAACGATATATATATATATATATATATATATATATATATATATATATATATATATATATATAATATACACACACAGGGCGTCCCAAAAAAATGTATACACACTTTAACAGCTGATAGCTCAATTGATGTTTCTTTCTTTCCAAGTTAAACCCATTAGAATTAATAATGGCAGTCAGACTAAGCTTTGAACAAAGGAAATTCATTCTAAAATGCTACTGGAAGTGTGAAAACGCAGTTGAAGTGCAAAGACAGTTTAGGAGGGAGTTTCAAACAGATCCACCAACGCGACTTACCATCACTCGAATTAGAGATAAGTTTGAAGCCGATGGAACTGTTCAGAATGTCCACAAGAAGCGTTCCGGAAGACCACGGACATCGACAAGCCCCACAAAGCAAGAAAGAGTACTGGAAACGTATCACCAAAGTCCAAGAAAATCTGTGCGGCAAGCGAGTCGTGAGGTAGGAATTTCAGAATCGTCTGTCCAACGCATTTTGAAGCGCTGTCAATGGAAAAGTTACATTCCAAGATTAGTCCATGCTATTAATGAAGATGATGATCCGGACCGAAGAGTGGAGTATTGCGAGTGGTACTTGGCACGATGTGGATGTGGATTGGACGAAGGGGTTTCGTAAAATACCCTCCGCGTTCACCAGACCTCACACCACTAGACTTTTTTTATGGGGATACTTAAAAGACAAAGTCTACGCTATAAAACCTGCAACAGTCGCTGAATTGAGAGCAGCCATTGAACGAGAATGCACACAAATACCAAACGAAATGTTTCGTGATGTTTGCGATTCCATTGCTTCGCGTTATCAGCAGTGCCTGGACCAGAACGGACGTCAGTTTGAAAACAGGCGTTGACAAAACAATTAAATAATGTCTCTAGATTCTATTACATTTTGAAAATGAAATGTATTTTGATAAACACTGCCTTTATAAGTATTTAAAGTGTGTATACATTTTTTGGGACGCCCTATATATATATATATATATATATATATATATATATATATATATATATATATATATATATATATATATATGGGAATGAACTCAAAATGGTTCCCTGAGGTTTTTGTATGATACACACAGACCGTGCATGGAACAAGGAATTCTTCTAGGAAAATTAAATCCACTATAGTCTGAATAAATAATGGTAAATGACAAATACTATAGTTTTTTCTTTTTCATGATGCTAGCCCGACGTGGGCCACGGGTCACTCGCAAAGAGGTCCCAAAAATATAGCTTCCCTCCCCAGCTATCTGCAAAGCAGATAGGATCCAGCTAAAAATATAATAGTTACCACTTTTTCTTTGATGTATTCAATCTGACGTGAAGGCAGCGAGTCTTTTGCTTATATTGAAGTTCTAAATGTAGCTGGGCTAGGCTGCTTTAAACCCTAGATCCTATCCCAAAGCTAGATCCTATCTGCTTTGCAGATAGCTGGTGAGGGAAGCTATATTTTTGGGACCTCTTTGCGAGTGACCCGTTGCCCACGTCGGGCTAGCATCATGAAAACGAAAAAACTAGTATTTGTCATTTACCATTACTTATTCGGACTATAGTGGATTTAATTTTCCTAGAAGAGTTCCTTGTTCCATGCACGGTCTGTGTGTATCATATATATATATATATATACACACAGTATATGCCCGGTTAGGTCAACTGAATGCCAGGGTAGGTTAATTGAATGCCCGGTTAGGTCAACTGAATGTTCGGGTAGGTTAATTGAATGCCCGGTTAGGTTAATTGAATGCCCGGTTAGGTTAATTGAATGCCCGGGTACGTTAATTAAATGCCCGGTTAGGTTAATTGTACGCCCTTGACGATTGGTTAGGTTAAATCGTGATATTTTCGTTAGCTTATAGCGTTCAACATCCACCCTGGCAACGCCGGGTCGCTCCGCTAGTATAATCAGTTTGGCTTTAAAAGGTCCCACTCAACTGACCTGTGTATCTATGTACTTAAAGAAACACCATCTAAATACATTGACAGTAATTCAACTATTTATAGCTGTTTCCTAGATATAAGCAGAGATGGGCACGATCTTGATCTTCAAGATCAGATCGTGATCTTGAAGATCAAGATCGTGATCTGATCTTGATCTTGAAGATCACTTTTATTATGGTGATCTTGATCTTGATCTAAGATCACTTTATTTCTTGTGATCTTGATCTTGAAGATCACTTTAGACTTCAAGATCACTTTTAATTTCAGATTCTTAAATATGCCGCTATGCGAATGTATTTGTTTTTTGTCCAAGCGACATCTGGTGGCAACTTTGTTCAACACCGACTGTTTATGTTTTCTGTTAGTTGGGTGACTTGCGTCATGCGTGGGCTCATGGAAGGTGTAGTTGCTGTGGAATTTAAGCTCGTAAAAAGTGTAATTTACTGTGCAATTATGTTAAAAGTGTTCTATTAATATATTATTATATATAGGCATAAAATATAGCCTATAGGTCCGTATTCATAATAAATTAATTCTAAACATATTTTATTTACAGATTGAATTTTTTAATAATGAGTGCAATTTTACAACTTCAACAGGCTCCCAAGGGAACCAAATATTCTAGGTTGTCACCAGAACAGTATTCAATATATTTAGATAACAATGTTGGTAATAAGGATCAATCTGTGCTATTGAACGGAAAATATTTTCAAATTGTCGAAAAAAACTGGAAACAGTATCAAAGTTATTTGTATGCAGTGTACAAAGAAAACTACAATTCTGTCTGCTGGCCTCGACTCAACAAGCAATCTTCTGAGGCACCTCAGGGTTAGTACTACTTAGTAACTAAGTAGTAAGTAGCAACATTAACATAATGGTTCAAGTCATATTTTAAGTGACTGGTGCCATACAAGACTAATGCTACATTTACATAGACGTCCATTTGAATATATTGTGCACTTCAGATATTAATAGATTATGGACTAGTAACTACATTAAAAACTGCCGATATCCAACTATAATAAAACGCCAGGTGTATCTGTCTTTCTCTCTGTCTGATCCATGTCTGTAATTTCTCCTATTTAGTTACTGAAGGACGAAATTCGGCTTTCAATTTAACATAGGATAAAAATGCACTGATCATGGTGAAAATAATTTTAGTTAAAGATAACAAAATTTTAGAATCTTGTTAAGTATTAATTTCAACTAGAAGTTTGATACTCTGATAAATATTATACAGGGTGTTCAAGAAGTCTCTCCGCATGATAATAATTTATTTTCTTGTGCAGAAACTACATTCGGATCTTTTGGGTGAATATGAATCGGAGAAGAAATCTCGCAAGCGTCCAGCTAAAGAAGAAGATGCAGCGGCAGCAATGCTGGCCCTGCCAAAATTGCCAAGCAGTCAACACTAAGCATGTTCCACATTTCCAAGCAAAAACCAGGACCACCAATATGCAAGGATATCCTTGAAAAGAAGATTCTCTCGCTTGTGGCTAATGGGCTCCTACCATTGAGCCTAGTTGAACTACATGAATTTAAGGATCTTCTTTCATGTTAGTATAACTCAAATATTTTGCTATTTTTTCCATAGCTAATATCTGATTAAAATAATTAATCATATTATTTGTATGAACATTAGACTATCGCTAGCCTAGCTAAATATTTTGATATTTTTTTCATAGCTAATCTATTGTATTTGTTTTAATTTTTAAATATTTTTTTCAGACGTCAACCCGGCTGTTCAGGTGCCATCTAGACGCACCCTGGCTAGATCTCTTGCAACAACAACCAGTACAATGAAGGAAGACATACAAGCAAAACTGGCAGCAGTTGACCATGTGTGTGTTACATGCGACATATGGTCAACTAATCACCGCAGTTTCATGGGAGTCACTGCGCATTGGGTATGCTATTGATTTAGTGTATTATTTTTATATAATTGATAAATTGACCATTGGTGATAGACTGATAGTCTGATAGACTTATAGTATAATCTTTTCAATTATTCGACATGTGTTCCACATTCATTAATTTGGTGAGTCTTCATTTTGCTGTGATTCACAGTAATTTCACACTAATTCACTGATTCTGTCATCTGTCATTGTGTCTGATTCACAGCAAAATGTGGAAGAGTCCATATTCACAGGCTGTGAATATGGACTCTTCCACATTTTGCTCTTATGGGATGGGTCACTGATGTGGTGGTATGGTAGGCGACTCATCGCTGAATTACCTCCTTTATATCACATAGTTCTTCTCTTCAATGTTTGGTGGCGCAGTTTAGCTGGTGCGTGTCTAACCAATATTATTAAATTAAGCTTAAAAAAATGTTCATACAAACATTGATTTTATATTCTTACATTACAGATCAATGATGACTTGTCGCGAGGATCAGCTGCACTGGCATGCCGAAGATTTCGTGGAACACATAGCTTTGATAAAATTGCTGGAATATTGGACAGGATCAACTCGGAGCATGGTTTATCTTATAGAAAAGTTGTATCTACAGTCACCGACAATGCATCGAACATGGTGAAATGCTTTAAAGAGTTCGGTGTTCGTGTTCAGAATCGTACTGACGACATTGATGAAGATGATGCAGATGAAGATGATGATGAAAAAGATTCAGATGAAGAGGTTATCATCAGCAACTTTCCTGAACATTCAGGAGAGCATGGAGAGGAGTCAGTGAAACTATCATCCCATATTCGATGTGCCTCCCACACATTGAACTTGGTGGCAACAACTGATGCAGATAAAGGACTGAATTCACCTGGACTAAAGAAGATAAAGCATTCTGCAATGGGAAAATGTTCGGCGCTGTGGAATGCTGCTGGTAAACCCAAGTCAGCAGAAAAAATACAGGAAATAACTGGCGTCCAATTTAGGTACCCATGCGTCACCCGATGGAACTCAATGTACGACTCATTAAGCCAAATATATAAACATAAGAACGACGTGAATGTAGCTCTTGAAGAACTGAATCTACCCATCCTCAAAGACAATGAATTGGAATTTATTTCAGAATATTTGTCTGTTCTAAAACCAATTGCAGCAGCCCTCAACAAATTACAGGCAGAGAAAGAATGCTACTACGGTTGTCTTCTTCCAACAGTCCTAGTGACTCAAGATGCCCTCGCAAGATTGGAGCCTATCCAACCAAACGACCTGCGCTTGAGACACTGCATGCCATTACTGGCAGCAGTCGTCTCTGGCTTCAATGCCAGATTTGGTCATTTTTTGTCGTTGAGCCCCGAGGTAACTGATGCCGTTTTGGCCTCAGTATCTCATCCGTATTTCAAACTTAGATGGATATCATTGTTGCAAGGGCCTAATTTCGGCGATCATGAAGCAATCAAGTCTCAAGTAAAAGACAAGCTGCAAATGGCTGTAAGAAATTGTAATTCTGACAGCAGTGGTAATAGTTCGGTGAACTCAGACTCATCATCTGAAGACGATTTCTTCAGAACTATGGACGGCTCATTCTCTGCTCCTAACAACAAGGAAGACTTGGAAGTCCTCAATTATTTGCAGGACACCAGTAAGGCACTCGACTCTTTACAGTAGATAGGTATCCTGCTATAAAGAAGATCTTCAAGAGGTATAACACCACGCTACCTTCCTCTGCACCAGTGAAACGGTTGTTTTCGTTTGCTGGCATGGTTCATAGCCCCAAACGAAGTCGTCTCTCGGATGGTAACTTTGAACAATTGGTTTTGCTGAAAGCAAATGTTTACAGCGGTTGAACATTAAATTAACACTCTTAACTTGCGGTTTTTACCCTTATATTGTCAGTAATTGCGTACTGCAGTAAAACTGTAAAATTAAATTCTATGTAAAAAATGTTTACTTATATATGCTGACCATTCATTGATATGGGTTATGGACCTGGTGAAATGAGAATTGAGAAAAATAGAACTAAAAACTATATGTAGGTCATTTAATAGTTTTTTCTTTGCTGATAAGTTATGATAATACTAAGTTTTAAGTTTACCACCTGAAAAACTGAAAGGGGAATCGTCAATCCCCGTGGTTTAGATCAGGTGACATGGGTAGGATGCGATGCTTGTATTGCCTCAGCCCTCAGGGGAGTATTAGGAGTGATACTTTTCAGGAGTGATTAACAAAATAATTTGTTTTTGTTTACTCTACAAGAGTACAACTTTTTTCAATTCATATAAAAGTGATCTTAAAAAGTGATCTTGAAAAGTGATCTTCAAGATCACGATCTGGATCTTCAAGATCACATTTTTCTGGTGATCTGATCTTGATCTTCAAGATCACATTTTTCTGGTGATCTGATCTTGATCTTCAAGATCACCAAAGTTGGTGATCTTGCCCATCTCTGGATATAAGTAAGGCATATGATAGGGTGAACAACAATATTTTATTTGCAAAACTAGAAGACAGGAAGGTTCCCATGTACATATTAAATTTATTGAAATTTTGGTATTCCCACCAATCTTTCACTGTTAGGTGGGGCAATGTACTATCCGAGTGTTTCAGCTCCTCTTGCGGGGTGAGACAAGGCTCCTTGCTCTCCCCTATGCTGTTTAATGTGTATATCGACGGATTAATTGCTTCACTTAATGAGGCAACAGTGGGATGTTGTATAGATAACACAAGGATAAATAACTTAGTTTATGCCGATGATATGGTGTTAATAAGTCCCTCTGTTAAAGGTCTGGATCGGCTACTAAAAGTCTGCGAAGTGTATTCGCAGAAACATGATATTCTTTTTAATGTTACAAAAACTAAGGTTATGCATTGTCATCTTAAAAGCTGTAATCAGCCAGCTGATATAAGATTTAAAATGAATGATGGAAGTACAAGAGTTTAAGTATTTGGGTCAAACTATTACCAGCTCCTTGAGTGATGACTCGGTTATAAGAAAACAATCTCGAAGCCTGTGTGCTAAAGCGAATATGACCTAAGAAACTTTCGATTCTGTACAAGTGAAGCTAAAGACACTCTCTTTCGTACTTTCTGCAGTAATATATACAAACAGCAACTGTGGGTGAATTATAAAAAATGTTCTGGCAGAACTCTAAATTTGCTGTACAACAGGTCTTTTAGACTCTTACATAAATTACCCCCGAGATGCTCAGCTTCGCAAATGTTTGTTACCCGCAATGTCCCGAGCTTCCCGGAGGTAACAAGACGTGCTCAACACAGTATAATGCAAAGAATTAAAAATCAACCAACCCGATCATCCAAGCTATCCATGTGTCCTGCCATTTATCCTCTAAGGTCTAAGGCCCTAAGCTATGGACTTCTTGGTACGAAAACGTCTGTCTGTAGCTCCACTTAACTTCGACATTACAGTATTATTTCTAATCAATTGTATATATTTCTATCCTTAGTATATGAACTGTCATTGTATTAATAATATTTGTCATATGGACTATAGTCTGCCAATAAACCTTTTCATTTTCATTTTCATTTTCATATATATATTAACAGTAGAATTTAAATTCTGTACCGATTCATCGATTTGTTGTATCTGGTATTCCATACATTAAAACCAAGTTCACCCTCTCGTCTATTGTTAATTTCATAGCCATCCCCTACCTAAAAGAAAAAAATAATATATTATAGTCAACACTGAAAATTCCTATTATGCGCGACTTTTGCGCCACCCTATATATATAATATATATATATATATATATATATATATAATATATATATATATATATATATATCCAAATTGTTCCATGCCATGGTTCCAACCCTGGACCTCCGAGTGGGAGTTGTTGGTGCCTGCCAAGGTTATAACAGGGTGCAAAGCTGACACAATCCAGAGGGCCAGAATCTGGCACGGTGCCTAGACCAGACGAACGTGGCTCAGTGAGCCAACTTCTGGTTATGTTAATCTATGGAACTCCGAGTTTAACCAGAGAGATTTGAATAAAATGTTGCTATTGGCTCGACCATATGGGGGGTAACCAGGGCCGTAGCTAATAGTAATCTCCAGAGGAATGGATATATAATTACGAGGTTTGTAAAAATAAAACGCATGTTAAGATTAAAATTTTATATATACGCATTTATTGGACCAGGTCAATTAGACAAGTACAAAACTGAATTGTAATTCTAAAACTACAGGGTGAGCGAAAAGTCCTTGTGCACCTACAAGAAGTGTAGTGAACCTGTACCTGCACTGTTGGAAGTGGACAGGTGCACAGGGACTTTTCGCTCACCCTATACTTGGTAAACAACGTGTTAGAATGTAGAAAGTTTAAACAAACGAAGCATGACTTAGATACAAGACAAAGAGAGAGAGAGAGAGTTACAAGGAGGTACAAGGAAAAGAAGTACCTCAAAAGGCCTTGCGGCCCATACCGAGGAGGTACCAATGGCAACGGGTGCCAGGGAAAATTTCCCACACACTTAAATAGTGTGCAGGATTTGATCTAACCTTTTCTTGAAATGATCCACAGAGGAACTGTTCACAACTTCTGAAGGTAACCTGTTCCACGTGTCACAGATCTTATAGGTAAAGTAATTCCCACACACACTAGTCCTAAACCGCTTCACATCCAACTTCCAACCATTGTTGTGAGTTGGGTTATCATTTAAACTAAACATGCTTCTAAAATCGACATCGTTGAACCCGCGTAAGAAATTGAAAACCTCGATCAGTTGACTGCGCAGCCTCCGAGTTTCCAGCGAAAACAAGTTCAGGGCGCGTAACCGTCGATTGTAGCCCAAATGCCTAACGGAAGGGATTAACTTTGTGGCCCTCGCCTGCACTCGCTCTAGCCTCTCAATATCTTTCCTGAGGGTGGGCGACCAAAACTGCACAGCATATTCCAGGTGCGGCAGAACCAGGGAATTGTACAGAGAGAGCACAATCTCCTTGTTCCGAAACTGAAATTGCCTCCTGATATAACCTAACAGCTTCTGGGCTTTCTTTTCAACCTCTACGCACTGTTTGGTAAATTGGTAAATTTAAGGTCGCTGCTAATTAGCACACCCAAGTCCTTTTCCAAATCAGTCGCCTGGATATTACTCCTCAACATTGAGTAGTCCGACTTGGGATTGGCATAGCCAATGTGCATTACTTTGCATTTACCCAAGTTAAACGGCATTTGCCATTTTTCGGACCACTCTCCTATCCTACCTAGGTCCGCACGCAGTTCCTCGATCGCTTCGGGCGTCCCAACATTGGCCCCAAGCTTGGTGTCATCAGCGAATTTGGCGATCCGACTGACGATGCCACCTTCGATATCATTTACGTAAATGATAAACAACAGTGGCCCCAAAACGGAACCCTGAGGAACCCCACTAATGACCGAGGCCCAAACCGAACTAACCCCTTTAATTACAACCCTCTGCCGCCTATTCTTCAGCCAGTTTTCAATCCACCTACCTATTTCCCCACTAGAGAGAGAGAGAGAGAGAGAGAGAGAGAGAGAATTATAAAATAGTATAATGCATTGAGGAGGACAGAGGAAAATGTTATTAGCAGAATTAATTATTAGTAATTATTACCATTAGTAAAAATACTGATATTAGTAAAGACTGTAAAGTATTATTTTAGTTAATCTATATTTAGTGCTTAGGGGGCGCTCAAAATTTTCCAGGGGAGGCTCAGCCACCCCTGGCGGCCCCCAAGCTACGACCCTGGGGGTGACACGTAAAGCACCCCTGAATGTAAAACCGTTTCCTTATGTTGCAAGACTCGCCAAGTTGAGTCAGTTCTAAACCCCGTTGTTTGTCAGTGATTAGTGCCCACGATTCGTACTCAGAGGCAGAGGCGTCATGCCACAGACGTTGGGTGGGCACGTGCCCCCCCCCCCCCAAATATTTGTTGCATGACACTCCTGCTTAGAGGTTCCGGATTTGAATCGGGATAAGGGTTAGTTTTGCACTATGCAAAAGTCATTTCTAAGAGGTAAATTAAAAGTATGTGTGTGAGTATAGAATTTGTGAGGGTATAGTCGAGGACGCCGAGTTGAAGTGTCAAAAGAAAATCTTTCAGAATCTGACTTTCTGGTTAAGTTCCAAAGTCTTAAAAAAGAAATAAACTCAACATGAAAAATATTTTTAAACTTCCATTCCGGTTAAAACAGCGTTACCTACTGTAGTCTAAAATAACGAAAAATAGAGGAACCTTCAAAGCAAGAATTTATACCTTTCCTTACAAAGATTGTCACAAATATACAGGGTGGTGTATCGGGGCCAAGAAAAGTAACGCGATACGATACTCGATACATTGGCAAAAATGTATCTCGTTACGATACTAGATATATGAATAATATATGTATCGCGATACAATACGATACGATACGATATTGAATTTTACAAAGAGTGACTTCTCAAACAATTGATCAGACATTCTGTTTCTCTTTGAAGGAAAGAAATTTGCAGCTATGCTAAAAAGTCTCTCAACCGGAGCGCTTGATGGCAGTGTAGTGTTGTATTTCATGAACAGTTCTTTTATCAAAGGATACACGCGTAATTGTCGAATGTCTGATGAATTATTCGCTAAATAATTATATAATTCTTGACGAGGTTTGTTCACTGACTGAGTCTATGACAAAGTATCGCGTTACTGACACTTTATCTGTATCGTATCGAAAGATACGATACAAACACTTTATTTGTATCGTATCGATACGATACAAATAATAAAAGATGTATCGTGATACGATACAAGATACAGTATAATCAGTGCGTTCACATTTGTTTCTTTGGAGTTTATCACGAGATACAGTTTCGGAAAAAAGTTCGCCTATAAAAATAAAATTTCTGAAAAGCATAAAAAATTACTTATTGGTAATATTCTGATTTCTTTGGTTAATTTATTTTCTTTTTGATGACAGTACTAAAATTTCAAAACAAAACTCGATCATTACTAATTAATATTTTTTTATGATTTCTAGAAATCTTTATGTTTGTAGGCGAACTTTTTACAAAACTGTGCATTTAATCGCTTTCGCCCAAAAAATACAACCATCTTCAGGTTGTACTTTTAATTTTTTTCCCTTGTACCGTTAATGTTATATACCAGGGTATCCCAGGAGGAAATGTCAAGAATGCACCATTTGACTCTTTGGGTATTTCTAAGTAGAAAGTATTATATCGACATGTGCCTGATTCCCAACCGTTACCGAGATACAGGCCTCTACATTTGGGTAACTAAAACATAATAAAAAGCCGATCTTAGATAATATTCAATGACATTTAATGATACATTGGCAACTGTGCAGATCCTCACATTATTTATTTACATTATTTTTTTGTCTGGGGGTTCTTGAAGAGTAACGTTTATCAGCGGGGTAAGCCCGAAACTAGGGAGCAGTTGGTTGCACGTATACAGTGATGGGCAGTATCTAGATACATGTATCGCCGATACGTATCGATCGATACTTTTGTATCGGTATCGGTATCGCTTTAGCTACTTGACAAAAGTATTGATTTATCGGTATCGCTAAGGTCAATTTTCTTAAATGTATCGAAAAAAATCGATACTTCGATACATCGATACATTAATAAGAATTTTTATATATTTAAATAGATGTTATAATATGACACTACTGAGTTATATTTATGAATATACATAAATAATAATATTATTAAATATTTATTTAATGACAGTACTACTCTACTGGTCACGTCACACAGTACGGCGCAACTTTTAAACACGTTTGTACTTGTACTTGTGCTTCCGACATTGTTAGCTGTAGAGAAGAAGCTAGAGCGTTTGAATTCGGAGGCATTGCGTCATTGTCAGCCACTTCTCAATGCAGTCACCGTAGGGTTCACTAAGCGGTTTGAAAAGTTTCTGTGCCTTGATGCGTCGCATGAGTGTAAAACAGCAATACCGGCATCGTCTTCAAATCCTCTGTTCAAGTTAAAGTGGATGACAATAAAAGGCAAGTTTAATACTAACATCGTCAAAAAAAGGGTTCAAGAAATGTTGGTTAATGCTGTTAAGAGCCTCAGCGAGCAGACCCCCCAGCAACAACTAAGTGATGCTGCATCTGACGAAGTGCAGATGATTTCTTCTGTTATGAGTCTGCTTCCACTAATGTCTCTGCAACCAAGATTCCACTGAGATGGAAGTTTTACAGTATCTGGGTGACGGAAGTCATTCTCTCCAATCTCTGAGGCAGTACCCAGGAATTCTACGGGTCTTCCTGAAGTATAACACACCACTACCATCCTCTGCTCCTGTAGAACGGTTGTTTAGTTTGGCTGGTCACATTCACGCTCCAAAAAGGAATAGACTGTCTGACCAGATGTTTAGCCAGCTGGTATTTTTGAAGGGTAATATTAATTACTTTTAATTGTTAGTGTAATATTTTCAGTCATTCATGTATCCTACAAATTAAAACATACTTTCATTAAATAAAGCAATTGTTTTTATTTACATCTATAAAACCCATTAAAATGTCGTGATTTTACTTACAGTGCGTACAAATTACTAGTATAAACAATAATATCTAATACCTACATATTAAATGAATAACTATAAAAATGTACCGGCGATACATGTATCGGCGATGCATGTATCGGTATCGGTATCGCTTAAGACATCTAGAAAGTATCGGCGTATCGGTATCGCCTGAGACGTTCTTCATGTATCGATGTATCGGTATCGCTTTAGCGATTTTCATGTATCGATGCCCATCACTACACGTATACAGGATGCGTTCATAAACCTCAGAAATGAACTTCCGCGTTTTCCTTGGCAAGACTCGATGGATCGGAGGCTCGCCGCGTGCATTGAAGGAGGGGGTCACTTTGAAACCATTCTGCAATAAGTGCAATAGTGTATTGTATGTTTGTACTTTTTGTAAACCACAAGTGTCATTAAATAGTATCTAAGATCGCCTTTTTATTATGTTTTAATTACCCAAATGTAGAGGCCTGTATCTCGGTAACGGTTGGGAATCAGACCCATATCGATATAATACTTTCTACTTAGAAATACCCAAAGAGTGAAATGGTGCATTCTTGACATTTCCTCCTGGGACACCCGTACTATATATATATATATATATATATATATATATATATATATATATATATATATATATATATATATATATATATATATATATATATATATAGTAGGGAAATGGATATAATTTCCTTAGTGAGCGGCGGCAAGTTGTTACAGTACAAGGAGTATCTTCATCAGAATCAGAGGTCCTCAGCTCAGTACCATAAGGAACAGTATTAGCTTCACTCCTCTTCATAATCATGCTAACTGACATAGATAAGGACGTTACCAGAGACAGCACAGTAACATCCTTTGCCGATGACACAAAGATCAGTAGAAAAATAAGAAACCGAGAAGATATAGGATCTCTACAAACCGACATGAACAGAATCTACAAGTGGACGGGAGACAACAATATGAAGTTTAACACTGGGAAATTTCAGCTGTTACGGTTCAGAAAAAGAGAAGACCTAAAATCCATGGAATATAATACCCAAATGGACAGGAAATTCAGAGAAATTCTAAAGCAAAAGATTTAGGGTTGTAATGACTGATGATGCGAAATTTGAACACAAAATAAGATAACAGTAAACAGAACAAAGAGAATAACTGGGCAGATACTGAGAAGTTCTCAGTATCTGCCCAGTTATTCTCATTGAGTGAGAACTTTTAAACGAAGGGATAGGAATATAATGATTCCTCTACTGAAAACAGTGACTGAGCATACCCAAATTGGAATACTGCTTGGTCCTAACATCCCCATATAAAAAAGAAGACATTAGACAGCTAGAAGGGATTCAGAGAAGCTTCACAGCCAAGATCAAGGGGTGCAAAGAACTAAATTACTGGGAAAGGTTACGCGAACTAAACTTATATTCACTGGAAAGGAGAAGAGACACACACACCATTATTTACACTTGGAAAATAATGGAGAAACTCGTCCCTAATCTTACTCTGAAGTTCCGAACCCTGTAACTCCCCAAACAACGATGGAAAGTAGAAAAGGAAGACTGTGTCGTGTTCCCAAATTAAAGGCGAGATAGGGAACATCCTTAATACTGAAAGAAAATAGGGAGCAAGTGTAGTTTACGTCCCCCTGTGGTGCCTAGTGTAATTTACTTTCCCCTACATTATCCTAGTGTAGTTTGCGTTCCCCAACTTTGTCCGCGTATACCTAATCGAATAAAAGGTTAAAACTAACGAAAATATTACGATTTAACCTAACCAATCGTCAATATATATATATATTGACGACATATATATATATATTGATGATATATATATATATATATATATATATATATATATATATATATATATATATATATATTGACGATTGGTTAGGTTAAGTCGTAATATTTTCGTTAGTTTTAACGTTTTATTTGATGGATTCATTTAAAAAATGTCTCCTAAAGATCCTATTGTAGTTTACGTTCCCCAACTTTGACCTAGTGTAGTTTGTGTCCCCTTTTGCATCAGGGGGACATAAACTACACTTGCTTCGAAATAGTTTTGTTGTGAGAGGACCAAAACTGTTTAATCAGCTGCCCAAGGACCTAAGGAACACGAATTATGTTGCGGTGGACATCTTCAAAAAAAGCTTAGACGCCTGGCTCAGAACAATCTCCGATGAGCCGGGCGTACCTGGCTATGTGAGGTGGAGAGTACAAGAAACCAACTCTCTACTTCACCAGGCCAACTCGAGAAGAGGGGCGACAAGCTAGACCTTCGTGAAATGAGGAATCATCGCACGGAACCTTTGAAAGGTTGAGAGGTTGAAAGGTTGAAATATTAATTAAATTGCTCATGATTTTACAAAGTTTTTTTCATTTTGCAAATTTTGGATAAAATTATTAGATAATTTTCGTCCTTCGTGAGCGAAGAGGTTGTCGTGGATCAGGGCTGCCAACTGTCCCCATTTGGCGAAAACGTTTCCTGCCCTGACAGTTTCTCTCGAGTGCGTTTGAGGCGACATTTCGGCCATATTGCTCTTGCACCATACCGTAATTACAAGCTAAAGAAAAATTTGTAATTTTCACCGTTCTGGAAGATAATAATAATATTAATAATAATAATAATAATAATAATAATATTTGTAATAATAATAATTTAAATGACTTAACTCATTTATTTAGGACTTAATACCAATCTCATAAATTTTGGTTTCCATACAAGGTTTTAAAATTAATTTTTAAAACTTATAAAGCGGGGGTTCCCAAATCGGGGGTACGCGACATCCTGCTTGAGAACTAACTTTCGCCTGAAAAAGTATTCTGAAAAGACGGTGTAGCGGCTACACCGTCTTTTGAGCAATTTTGAGTAGGGGGTAGTACGATGTATTTGCCGAAGCCCTCGAGGGGCACGCAGCCGAAAAAAAGGTTGGGGACCCCCGTTATAAAAAGTTGGTTTTAAGTTCTTTCAATTGTACGGAATAGAAACGTGTAGTATCGTGTCTTTTAACGAAATGGTATTGGGATCACTTTAACATATTGCTTCCCTATATTTAGGATAAGGAGTACGATAAAAAATGTTCGCTTTAATAAAGTAAAGGCATAAAAAGTAAATCATGACACGTTAAAATATTAGATTGAAAGTAAATTTATTAGAATTGTTGCGCTCTTTGGTCACACAAAGTAAAAAATGGATTTCCGAAGAATCGGTCACGCCACATCATTTGCCACAAGTACGTGTTGAGTAGCTCCTTTTTGCATACTTTCATTTTCTTTATATATTTAATGTAGGTTAACTGAATGCCCGGTTAGGTCGACTGAATGCCCGGTTAGGTCAACTGTACGCCCTTGACGATTGGTTAGGTTAAGTTGTGATATTTTCGTTAAAACTAACGAAAATATCACGACTTAACCTAACCAATCATCAAGGGCGTACAGTTGACCTAACCGGACATTCAGTTAACCTACATTAACTATATAAGGAATGCCCGGTTAGGGCATTTATAGCTTTGTTTACGGTCGGTAGGTTATCTCCTACATTACCAACCTCTTTCTAACTAACCAACCTTTCTCTTTTTAACATATTGCTTCCCAGGAGGGATCACTTTAACATATTGCTTCCCGAATGCCTTGGGAATCAATATGTTAAAGTGATCCTAGTATTGTATTTAAAGTGTAAAAAGTTTTACTTCTTTTCATTGGTCAACCTTTAGAAGAAATGAAACAGGGTTCCTGATTAGACAATTCATAATCTGTAACCCATTATCTTGAATACGCAACTGAGAAATGTACAGGTCCTACTCCGTAGGTGGAAACTTCTGTGACAGTGACAAACATTTTCAGACGTCGCGTCGTTCTGTAACTGTTCCGTAAGGATATGTAAACAATGGGTGTTGTAGCGGACAAATACTATTGTTTTTGACATGAAAAAAGGGTCGATGTACCAGATCGTCGAAATATCAAATCATCGAAACTAAGTTTGACCTAACTCAACATGTTGGCTCAGATTAGCTTATGTAAGGTTAGCTTAAATCAAATTTTGATTTGGTTTATACTTCAACAATCTAGTGCTAGAAACCTTTCAATTTCTTGAGGGGTTCACTCATGGCATACATTATGATAGACCTAATCTCACATTATGACCTATTTAGTGTTTGGTATTATTTTATTTGTTTGGTTGGTTCGTTGTTTTTACGTCCTTCGTCCAACTATGAGGGAATTAAGAGGGGCGATAACGCCAACAAACGGCGGTAAAAATAAGTCTCTTTAAAAGGAGAACTGGATTGAGTCAAATACATTATGTGCAGCGGTCTCATCACTGAACTCAGACAGAATCCATTTTGTGAAATAAGAATATGAGAACCTTCAATAAAACCCCTAATTTAAGTTTTATTTACACATTAATTATGCAAAGTGCAATATTCTCAGTGTCGGTCTCTGGGCGGGGAGGCTCTGGGTTCGCTCCCTGCTGCTGGCTCTTGGGTTAGGTCAGCCATTCACCCTGTTAATGCTCGGGCTGAGGTGACCCTTGGGGCATTCTCATTCCTTGGCTTTGGGAAAATGAGTTTGCAGGATTGCCAGGTCAGGCTTTAATAGTTTTTATCTTCTAACCCTTTAACACCGACCGTTGCCTTATGATAACATCGATTTTGAGTTTTACGATCTGAATAATAAAAGGTTATTTTCGCTTGAACAGGAAAACTTTTAAAATAAAAATTTCATAATTCTGGCATGAAAGGGTTAAAACTATTTTTTGGCAAACATGGAGTGAGAATTAATTTATGTACCTTTAAAAACGAATTAAAAGAGTTTACGGTTATTTTCTTTCCAGAGAAAGAAAACGGGAGAAATCTTTATAAAAGATGTCTCATCACCTTTTTACAGTCTTCTTACAGCTTTCTACAGTCTTTTTACAGCCTTTTACAGTCTTTTAACAGTCTTTTTATAATTTTTTTACAGCCTTTTACAGTCTTTGTTTGCTTGTAAATAGTAAATTTACAAAAATTGTGTAAGTTGGTAAAAAAGTGACTTTAATGAAATTTGTGATGGACCTCATGAAGATGTTTACGAACAATGAGTCATTTTTGAACATGAAATGAAAAAAAAAACAGTTACCAAATAGTTTAGGATCTGGCCCAGAGTTCGTATAAATTTCTGGGTGCAGAGGTTTTGACGACTGATCTAGACTAATTTTGGGGCGGAGAATCCGAATTTTTCTATGCCATCGCACTAAATTGGTGCGAAAGTGGTCAAAATGGCAAAAAAATTGGCAAAAATGGCAAAAATGTCATATTCTTGAGTTGAAAATTTTTTTAAGGGCAATTTTTTGTTTGAGAATCTGTTTTTGTAACATACTGCTGCCTGAACCAAGAAAACTGACAAAAATGTCAAAAAATAACAGCAAAAATAGTAAACAATTAAGTAAATATTGTCAAAAATCGCAAAAATGAAATTTTTGGCTATTTTGGTGCATAAACTAGCTCTAATCAATCATATCGAACTAAATAGTCAAGAAATTAGATATTAATAGCTCTACTAAAATTTATTAAAACGAAGTATGCACAAATGTCTAAATTTCGGGTATAAATCGATAAAAATGGTTGTAAAATACTTGAAAAAATAGCCAAAATATAAAAAAATAGTACTAATTTTATATTATTCTTAGGCTTGGTTGTTGTAAAATGCTTGAACTTCTTATAGAATCGATCTATTTGATTTCTTTAGAGTAACTAAGTCATATTTATTGTGTTTCAGGTTTAGTATTGGTAGTAGCTACAAATTGAGGATCCCTGTATTCATTATGTGATTCAACAGATGATAGATCATGGTAAGTAATAATCGAATTGAATATTTAAAATATAAATGTAAAGACCAATGTGTTGCAAATGAATTTTTATATGTATAGAATAGAACCAGTTTATTATAATTGCAATTGCAAGAAGTCTTAGTATATTTTATTTTTTCAGGATGTATGTCAACTTGTGCCAGAAAAGAAGCATAGCTCAAACCTTGGTAAATGTATCTTGTGCCAGAAGAACAAAAGCCCAAGTGGAGAGAAATATTTGAGCAGCGGAGAACATGGAATAAAAAATTTGCTTCAGTTGGCTTCTGCGTACCCAAATGATGACAGAAGCAAGCGTTTGAAAGCTCTTACTGAGAGTCAGACTCCTTATATCCAGTATCACAGCACTTCGTGCTATGCAACATATAAAAAGTTCGTTGACCGTAGCCAGAAGTCTAAAAATGCTGAATCTGAACCCTCCGATTCCTCCTTAGGGGAAGCATTAACTCCTCCAGAAAATAGTTCAAGCAAAAGGATTAAAACACAGCATATCAAGGATATGAAAGTGTGTGTATTTTGTGGTTCAGCTCGAGTCAAATTGAAAGGTGGAAACATTGACCATAATTTGTTTCGGATATGTACTCCAGGTCGTGCCCAAAAGTTATTGAGTTATGCTCACTTGTTCCAAGACGATGTTTTTACCAGAGTAGCGATGTTGAACGAATACAAAGATGTATTCGCTGCAGATGTATTCTATCATAATAATTGTATAAAGAAACATTTTTCAGCCTATGATCGCAGAATAGAGACGATTTTGGAAAACAGACAGCAACAAAATGAAGTTATGGGTTCTACTGACATGGTTCAAGAAGCGTTTAATGATGTAGTCTCAAAAATAGACTTCGCAAGCTGTGGATACAGTGTCACCTACTTCAGACAAGAGATCAATAAAATGCTGAACCAGGATGAATCTATCAGTAACTGGAGAACGGATGAGACGATCAATTGCGCATTCGAAAATACAAATTTCCATAACATCACCTGAGCGGAGGCTTCCAATTGACTTCAACAAGTATTGGAGTTCCACAGATAACAAGGCAAACTTCCAAAAAATTTTTGTCGGCTGTTTCATGGAAAACTACCGTGGAGATAAAATGATTGTACTGGGAGGTGGTACTCTTGAAAAACCAGAAGTTTGTGTCAAATTCCAAAATGGGAAGGTCTGCGAAATTCCTGAGCTTTGTTCTTCACAAGAAGAAGCAGATGACAAAGTGATGTTGCATGTAAACTATGTGGTGGATAAAGCAATGCCTGGTGGTGGAGCTACAGTTTCAGTAGCTACCAGTGATACTGATATCTTTGTGTGCCTCATCTACCATTTAACAAAATGGATTGAGCATGGCCTGAAGGAATTATGGTTTGTTAAAGGCTTTGGAACAAGTCGCAAAGTCATTCCTCTGCATGGCTTGCATCAAAAGCTTGAAAACGATTTGATCCAAGTTTTACCTGCCTTGCATGCTTTAACTGGCTGTGACAGTATCAGTAAAGTAGGCACAAAATCTAGTGCACTGAAGCACTCAAACTACTTTGATGAAATTAAGGACTTTGGCAAGGAACCACTTACAGAGGAAATAATCGAAGGTACCAAAAACTTTCTGGTTCATTGCATCAAACCCAAGTCAAAATCCATATTATTTGATCAACTAAAATCTGAGCAATACTACAAAACTGGGGACAAAATCGATTTTACTCAGCTTCCTTGCTCTTCAAAAAGTATTAGACTGCATATTAAACGGGCATATCTTCAGTGCAAACTTTGGCTTGACTCTCCATATGGCTCCATATCTGAAAATTTAAATCCACTTGACTATGGTTACGTAAAGTCTGATGAGGAACTTTTGGAACCTCAACTAACCGATTACCCAGATAAACCTCAGGATTTGATTGAACCTTGCAGCTGCAAAACCTGTACCAAGAGGTCAAAATGCCCTTGCACTGCGTCATCCATACCATGTTGCTCATTCTGCAAGTGCAATCAAAGAACATGCCAAAATCCTAACGCCTGAATTTCAGCAGGTAACTGAATAAAATTACAGATGAACAAATCTGTACATTTACTTCTGTTTCATTTTCATGGTGTCGGAAGATGATACCACAAAAGCCATAGTGCTTTTATTTGTAAATAATGTTTCAATAAAAGTTTCAAATAAACAAAAAAAAACAGAAAAAAAAAAAAAAAAAAAACAATGGGGCCTCATCATTAAATGAGGTCGTTCCCACTAAGTTAGCTATAACTTAGCCCATTGCCGTGGTGCTGCACTGGGAAGATGCACCTGAGTGACGGTAACACTCTTTCTCAATCACATAAGCGGCCTTGACAGTTTTTGTCATTTTTGCCAAATTCTTTGCCACTTTTGCAAGATTTTCAGTCAACTTCATCATCAGAAATAATACATGATCTTATCTCACAGTCTTTTACAACATGCAAACTAAGAGTTTTATAAAATTAGCACTATTTTTTATATTTTCTATTTTTTCAAATATTCTACAACCATTTTTAATCATTGTAACCCAAAATTTAGACATTTGTACATGTTTTTGTGTTAGGAAATTTTAGTAGAGCTATTAATATCTAATTTCTTGACTATTTAGTTCGAGAAGATTGGTTACAGCTAGTTTATGCACCAAAATAGCCAAAAATTTCATTTTTGCGATTTTTTGACAATATTTACTTAGTTTTTTACTATTTTTGCTGTTATTTTTTGACATTTTTGTCAGTTTTTTTGGTTCAGGCAGCAGTATGTTACAAACACAGATTCTCAAACAAACAATTGCCCTTAAAAAAATTTTCAACTCAAGAATATGACAAAAATATGAAAAACTGATAAAATTTTGCCATTTTTGCCAATTTTTTGTCATTTTGAGCACTTTCGCACCAATTTGGTGCGATGGCATAGAAAAATTCGGATTCTCCGCCCCAAAATTAGTCTAGATCAGTCGTCAAAACCTCTGCACCCAGAAATTTATACGAACTCTAGGCCAGATCCTATACTAAAACACTAAACCTTTATTGGCTTCCTTCCCAATAACTTGACGTGACGAATCGCTTTCTAAAGTTAAAAAATGATAAATTAAAAAGAAGGTCAGCCATTGACGAAGGATTTTCTTGTCTGCGAATCGTGTATATAAAGATGGTGGCAATCTTCTTTCATCAACAGTTGCTAATAACCGCACAACAAACATGGTAAGCGAATAGCCATATATATATATATATATATATATATATATATATATATATATATATATATTATATATATATATATACAGGGTGTCCCATAAATCCGGTCTCATAGGAAAATTTATTTTAAATTAAATTTACAAAAGTAATACATTAGAACGAAGCGAATGTTCAAATTGATGTCTTGTTTTGGGACCTTCTTTTCATTGTTGCAGATAATGAGTTACACTCGTGAGGAAAAGGCCTCCGCCTTTTCCTGAAGAGTGTAATTCGCTTCCATATCAGTTATTGCATGTTATTCTACCTGCAACAAAAACAAAAAAGGTCCCAAAATAAGACATCAATCTGAACATTTGTTTTAGTTCTAATGTATTAATTTTGTAAAGTAAATTTAACTTAAAATAAATTTACCTATGAGCGAATTTATGGGACACCCTGTATATATATATATATAATATATATATATATATATATATATATATATATATAGTTTAAATTTAATGATAAGACATTGTTATTTGTTTACCTTTCATGTTTAAATACTTTATTTTATTTTATCTTATTTTAATGTTTTTATTTTCTTATTTATTTTATTCGTAACAAAAATAGAAAATAATTTTTTTGGAATTTTTTTTTGTTTAATTTTATTTTTGCCAAAAATTAAATCTTTATTATATTATTAATTTGTTACTCCTTTCTTTTTGTATTATGGCTGAGATTCAGGCATCGGTACAGGTGTTCATAAAGTGGTGAGAGTGAATGTGGTGAAGTATACATGTATATTCACTCGCGTAACTTTATCAACACCCTGTACTCGTAAAAAATCCCTTCAATAAAGGTATTTATTTATTTTTGTTTATTTTTCAGAAAGTGATTCCTTTGATCGTCCTTTTAGCTACCATCGTGGTTGCCTCAGTCGAAGCACGAGGTAGCTACGGTGGAGGATATGGTCGAGGTGGAGGAAGTATCGGCGGTGGAAGCTTCGGTGGTGGAAGAGGAGGATTTCAAGGAGGATTCGGAGGAAGTGGTGGTAGAAAAATAGGCTTCGGGGGAGGATTTGGGGGAGGATTCGGAGGGGGAAAGAGAAGCTTCAGCAGTGATGGATTTGGAGGTGGAAGAGGAGGATTCGGAGTAAGCCATGGAGGAGGAGGAGGAGGAGGAGGAGGAGGAAGCCATGGAGGAAGAAGAGGAGGATATGGAGGAGGAGGAGGTCATGGAGGATTCGGCGGAGGTCATGGAGGAGGAGGAAGGAGAACCTACGGCAAATAGATTTACGAATTTCTTCTCTCATTTATTTTGATTTTTATCGACTTTTCCGCAAAACTTAAATAATAAAAATTAAATTACATTAAAAAAGCGACTCTTATTTTCCTACAAAGTAACAAAAAGTTCATCTTCCGCGAAAGGTTCTTTTTGCAATTGTCCTTTTAAGGATAAACGAAGTGTCCTTTTCTGGAGTATTTCATCAATGGAACTAAAATCGCTTCAAGAAAAGAGCTGTTTCACCAAACAAGAGAAAATTAAATTGCGTTCACGTTCATATAAAATTAATCAAATAAAGTGAAGGCTTTCATGTATGTCGGTACAGTCTGTTAAAAAAGTCGGAATATGTTGAGTTACACCTTCATTGCTGCCTAGTGTATCCCTAATTTTGTAACAGTTATTATTAAACCAAATCAAAGTAACGTGAAACCGTTTTGGACATACTTATTTTCTCGGTGTTTAAAACACAATTTGTTTGTCTTGTTTCTCAAAGGAAATGGTCTCCAAATGGTATTAGACGTTTGGTTATATATATATATATATATATATATATATATATATTATATATATATATATATATATTATATATATATATTAAATATAAAGCTAACTAAAGAAGGCTGGGGGCCCTGATCTTCAGGTGATCCCAGCATTATTATTAAAATTTTTTACTCTCATTTTATATTCATTTCTTCTTGTGATTGTGGCTCTGTATTCCTATCAAATAACTGGCACTTATTCCTTTCCCCCCCCCGCAATTTCTTTTTCCCGGCTAACTAACGTTAACTAAGGCTAACTCACGAAAATATCACGAACTAACCTAACCAATCGTCAAGGGCGTACAGTTGACCTAACTATTGGTTAGGTTAGGTCGTGATATTTTCGTTAGTTAGCCTTATAAGGCTAACTAATGAAGGCTGAGGGCCCTGATCTTCAGGTGCTCCGACATTTCACATTAATCTTTTCAACTGCTGGAGCTATTGAAGAATAGGGACCCCAGCCTTCTTTAGTTAAGCTTATAAGGCTAACTAACGAAAATATCACGACCTAACCTAACCAATCGTTAGGTTAACTGTACGCCCTTGACGATTGGTTAGGTTAGGTCATGATATTTTCGTTAGATAGCCTTATAAAACTAACTAAAGAAGGCTGGGGTCCCTATTCTTCAATAGCAACCAATTGCTAAATAAAGTAGGAGAATTTAGACATATCAATTGACTTACTGAAATAATTAACAAAATGTACAGTATAGCTGTGAAATGTCTAATGCATGAGACATTCCAAAATTTAAAAAATGGGACGGTGAAACACTTAAGGAAATGTCTACTTCTATTTAAAATGTAAGTGATGTCCAGTGCGTGATAATTCATGGATGAAGTGGAGTGATTTTGCTTTGTGAGGTAACACTTTTCATATCTCGCAACATTAAAAATATAAAAAAATCTAGAAATATATGTTGGTTCTGATTAGGTTAGGTTAGGTTACGCTACATTAGGTTAAGCTAGATTAGTAAGTACATCGCTATTGACTGACTTAATAGAGGCCACACTTCGAGCCTTCAATTGAATCCGAAACACATATTACATCCTTCTTGGTTCGATGACACTAAGGTTAGGTTAGGTTAATTAGTTTGGTGCTTTCCTGTTAACGGAATACCCAACCGCCCGCCACCAAACTGTTTGTTATGTATTTTTGCTCTCGTCATTTTCGTTTAAACTAACGAAAATATCACAACTTAACCTAACCAATCATCAAGGGCGTACAGTTGACCTAACCGGGCATTCAATTGACCTAACAGGTTAATATAACGGAAAATGCCCGGTTAGGTCAACTGAATGCCCAGTTGGTAGTCCCGATAATACGTAAGTATCGAATTTATTAATCATTTAAATGAAATTAGTTAATATGTAAGCGATAATCAGTTAGTAGGGGGCCAAAATGTTTTTATGTCATCTAAAATCGTTGAAAAAACGTCGCTGCTTTCGGTACGTTGTCGCCACATGAATTCCGCAAGATACGAGTCCAGATGATGGCGGGCGGCTGGGTATTCCCGTTAACAGGAAAGCACCATTAGTTTATTAGATATACGAGTATGGATTTAAAAAAGTCGATACCTCGCTTATGTGGAGATGCGCACGGTGTGTGTGTGTGTGTGTGTGTGTGTGTGTGTAAAACTCACTCCTCCGATAGCCCAAATGAGGGAGAACGAGTCCGTTGGTTTTGGACAATTAATAGCGTAGCTGGAAAAACGGCAACAAACAAATTGTGGCCGCTATGCAAGTTATGGCCCTTAATTGTCCTTGGGGACAAATTTCAAATAAAATCAGTCTGCGCGAGTGAGTCTCTTATAAAACACCAATATACTGTGTATATATATATATATATATATATATATATATATATATATATATATGCTGCAAACCACAAGGAAAAAGAAAAACGATTCCAAGGCCTTTCGTGTATTCAAAGCTACACCTCGCCACCTCCCTGACGAGGTGTAGCTTTGAATACACGAAAGGCCTTGGAATCGTTTTTCTTTTTCCTTGTGGGTTTGCAGCATTCATTCATTTCACGTGTTTTATTGTGAAATTCATCCCATATATATATATATATATATATATATATATATAATATATATATATATATATATATATTTATTTATTATTATTTTTTTTTCAATTTTTGTTTCACAGAACTGTACAAATCTACACATGAAAAATTAAAGCATTTCTCTTAACACTTTTGAACTCTTTAGTTTGAACCTTTTTTTCACTAAAAATTATCGAATAAAAACCTAAGCTTGTTACTAATAACAAATCAAGGATATTTACACGATTACCTTAAAAATCCTCCTTAAATTTAATAAATTTACACGGTACTTTTCCCAATTTACAATTGCTTTTTATTTTACGAGTATTTTTCATATGTAAACTGGTCATTTTTAGGAAATTGGTGAATATTTTTATATTTTCACATTATGTGACTAACACCGGTCGGAAAATATGTTTATATTAATAAATATGTCATTACATTTGTGAGGTCAGAACTTGATATAGCGCAATTATTTATTGAACTATTTTTTTTACATAACGATAGCAATGCAATATATTCAGTTATCATACAGTACTCTACGATGTCGCTTCCTCTGTCACAGGGTTTGGCTTAATAAAGCTTTGAGGAGGTAACTTCTCCAAGAAGTTCTAAACCTCGCAGAAAACTTCCACTGCTACTACTCCTCCGTCTTCTAGGAATGGAATAAATTCCCTATCACCGGAAGCCCTGCAAGGAGACTCAACAGGCCAGGCAAACACTGCCCCTGAACTCCAGCAATACAACCAATCTATGAGACATAGAGGAAAGACTATGTTAAAAAAAAAGGTGGACCAGAGAGAAGTAAAAAACCCTGTTCCGCTTTGAGTACTCAGGGTATGAGAAATGAGGCATAGGACAAAAAGGACTTCATAGGAAAAGACTGAGAAAGTGGACGTACCAACAGAGAAGAGTAGAGGTACTACAGCAGACAGTTACCATCCTGGTGAGACTACTCGGGCGTAATTTACAAAGATAGGTTGCAGTTATTCAGTTCCAGAGTGAAACTTGGCTGCTGCCCGATACATAAAAATAAAGAACATAAACCAGAAAGAGAAAATTACACAAGCTATAACATTCAGTACATTGTACCATAATAACAATTAACTCTTAGCTACCATCATTATTTCCCATGATAAAATAAACAAATGTACTCAGGGTCAGAATTGACCCAACGATAGTAGCTGAGGGTTGTTATTTGTACAATATGTTGTACAATTAACTTTATAAGTTAATTAACCAATTTTACAATCTATCTTTATAAGTTTTATTCAGATGAGTTGTTAATATACAATAATTAATTAGATAACAAAATCCGTCTATGTAATATAACAATAAGTTTATTCCAGTTCATTCCAGTTCATTCTACAACAGTTCATAAAATATCAATTTACATTCGGAGTGAGTTTGTAATTTTTCGCGTGGATGCAGCGAAAACTACTGGGTTGGCAACAGTCCGTCGTGGATGTCAACGTT